>QMIH01000267.1:318383-330608 GCA_003987875.1 Clarias batrachus | reverse complement strand
AGTTCTTCATCAGAAGAGAATCTTCATCTTCGTAGGGGACCAAACAGGTGGAAATCTGATGGAGCGAGATCAGGACTATAGCGAGGACGCTTTAACACCTGAAAACATGAAGCTTTTGAACATGAAGTGTCGACCGTGTGGGCAGAGACGTGTGAGATCACGACTCCCTCAGACATCAGTTCTCTGTGTTTAATCTGATGTTTAGGCTTCAGATCTTCAAAAAGCATCTCACTGTAACGAGCACTTGTTGACTGTTAACGTTGTTCCAATACTTCTGGCCCTTGAGATGAGAATCCCAGAAAACTGTAAGCGTTGATGAATTTTCCAGCTTATGGTCGACTTTTGAACTTTTCTCCGGTCAGTGATTGAGGACGTTTCCGTTCTATACTCTGCAGTTTACTCTCAGACTCATAGTGATGAATCCGTGTCTCATCACCAGTAATGATTCCCTTTAAGAAACGTTCACCTCTGCAGTGACTCATAGCGCGACTCATAACATCTAGGAGGCATAATAATAACGCATCCACGACGGCCTCCAAATAGCCATGATCCTTCTTTGGTTCTGATAGACGAGGAACATTCCATACCTTAAGATCTCAGGTAATTCTCAGAGGGAACTGGCATCCAGATGCTCTGTGTGTATCTGTGCTCCTCACATAAAAGTCACGCTAATTCTGAAAACTCCCATCCATTCCCATGCTTGTTGTTTGTTTATCAACCCACTTCCATTTCCTGGATCCCAAGTCGAAACTGTTTGGCTTCAAACAAACAAATAAACCAAAAAAAAAAAACGTCTCCTCCACTAATGATCTACAGTTCTTCATCTCCACCGGTCTTTCCCCGCCCTCCCTGTGGAGAGGAGGAGAAGAAGAACGGCGTATAACGCGCATGCATTTGCATGATAATGAATGATTCGTGTGACTGGGGCGTCTCGTTAGCAAAGACGTTCGACTCGCAGCCTAGCCCCCGGGGACGGCTGTTCAGGTTCGGATTAGAAAGAAAGTAAGAAACACAGACAGAAAAAGTGTGTACGACTTGCTGTGAAGCGGGAATCTTGTTACGATCACATACCAGAGCTGATGACTTGAATAATCACAGACTGAAATTCTTCCCTACTTTGACTCAGACACTGAAATCAGAAGCGGCGGTCGGGCTTCAGATCCGCCTGCTTAATTTGTGGCGTAACTTGACTCTGATTTTCATTTTAACTCCASCATTTAGACTCCAATTATACAACCATTATAGCAAAAGAGCTAGACAAGGAGAWAGATGGCAGTAATAACTGGATTCATAAAGACTCGGGGCATTTATATTTATAAGTCCTGGATTTGCRTATGGTTCTGCTTTATCCAGGACAAAAGCAAGGTGTGAAATTTGGTGAAATCCTTTTGTGGAGATATAACGAGAATGAACTTCTATTCCAAAAATATCACACAGAATCGAACGAACATCATGCATCAAGCTACAGTACCATCTGAACTGCACACCATCATCATCAAATGAGACCAAGATCAAACATCATCTCGGCCAAATGTACAATATATGGCCAAAGATTTATGAACGGGGCTTGTGGAGGCTCAGGTGGCTAAGGCTCTAGGTCATCAGGAAGTTGAGTCATGTCAACTGTACTTCTTATGAACTAAGAAGAACTAAGAAGCCGTCCAGTTGACTTGCCTCAAGTTCCAGATGACCTCACCTGGATGACTGAGAATCTTTGCAGACTCGAGGTTGTTGCTTTGGGGATTTGAGCAACCCAAGATCAATCCCCACTGTCGGTGGGTTGCCAAATCCCATACTATCCAGCCACTGCATGCAGTACCAGTCCCAAACCTGGATAAAATGGGAGGCTTGAGTCAGGAAGGACAGAACCTGTGCCAAGTTCTATGCAGATTGGATGGTTTGCTGTAGCAACCCCATTCACAGGAGCAGCCAAGAGAACGTTTTATGGCCAAAGATTTGTGGACATTACACCCTTAAAACTTTTCACATGGATTTGGAAGCATGTAATTTTATAGAATGTCTTTGCATGCTGTAGCAAAACGGTTCCCCTTCACTGGAAATAAGGCAGCTTTCAGACTAGACATGACTGATTTGTCATATCTCCAATCTCCCCCACTGGTCAGTTCTTCTTCGTTTTCTTGTTTTACAGGACCTGGCATCCTGTAAGTTGCATTACCGCCACCCCATACTCGAGTACCCTCTCCAGTCCAGTAGGTGGCAGTTTGGGTTGGTAGTTGGTTTGCAAGGTAACAATAAACACAGAGAAGAAGAGAACAAGACATTCAACCTTCACATTATAGGTGCATCGGCCTGAAGTTCCCTGAGAAGTACTGTACAGTGAACATGTACAGTAGGGAACGACTGAACAATGGGTCTTCACTTCGCTAGAAAAGGGAATGAAACATGTTCCATAAGTCATTGCGTCTTGCATACTGTAATCCGAGAGGTATTTCAGCTGTTGCATTAAACACACTTTTTCGGGGTCGGGGAGTCTGGGACCTGTGTTAAATTGTCAACAAAATAGTCAAGGAAATGAWTTTTATCTTTGTTGTGGTCTTGGACTTGACAAAGCCCTAATCAATAGGAACAAACGCCTTCAAGCAAAACTTCTTTACGTTTAAATCTCTGGGTTTATGTCTCACGACCTTGACTGTGGTGGAAATTTTCTGCATGGCAGCCATCGTTTGACTACACACCATGTTTACGCTGTACTAAAAGGACTTGTTTGCTTTTGCGAAGCGGACACACACCTTGTTTTATACTGATTGCACAGAAACTTGTAAAGCAAGTCAGCCAGTGAATCATTGCTGTTCATTAACCTGACCATTATTAATGACTACCTCTGTGACTAATGGACTCGTGTGTCTCGATGCCTGCTTGTTGAGAATTCACTCTTTCTCTCCGTGTGTGTGTGTGTGTGTGTGTGTGTGTGTGTGTGTGTGTGTGTGTGTGGGTGCGAGAGAGAGAGGGCTGAGGCTTGTTTTAAAATGCTCAGGGTGCTTCACCTGTATTCAGGATCGATGCACTTAGTGTATTACCTGCAATAAAAGCTGTAAAAGTGCCTTCATATGGCATGAAATACGAGGGGTGTTCAAGTCAAAACGGGACTTTTGATTGTGCCGAATAGAGGAACGCAGTTACGAGAGTAAAATCTCATTTTTATTTCTCGATATAATACCCTGCTACACTAATGCACTCATCCCAGTGTGTCACTAGTGCTTGGGCACCATCAAGGTAGAAGGTTTCCTCAGTATGGAGCCATGACCGAACTGCATGCTTCACATCTGGAACGCTGGCCTCCCAGGAACCCCTTTAATGGCGCAAACGTGGAAACGGCAGTCAGGACTATATGGAGGATGTGGCTATAACTCCCAGCAGATATCCTGTAATGTGCAAGTGGTGTTAGTGAATGATTGTGTGTACAGTTCACACAGACACAGACAGCGTCTCCTTTGCAAGTTGGTGACAAGTTAACACTGTCGAGTTTCAAGAATCAGTGAGTCGAGTTGACTCACTGAGTGTTCATGGTCTCCGCGCCACCTCGGCCGAGATCRTCATTCACGGACCTACGGCTTCCTTTAATATTGTATCCTTCGAAGGTTTTACGCCTTGAACGCTCCTCGTATTTATATACTCTGATTTCAGGATTTGTATAAAGCCTCAGTTAAATAATACACGTGATGCACAGAAGATCAATCAATTTGTATCAATTTTGGCACGTTAATGTTTTCAACGCTATGAAGAAAATATATAAAACACTTGAGGTGACTTTTTTTTTTTAGCTTAAATATTTTAATTGCTGCTCCATAAATGAGTAAATTCATAAGCTGGGAATTTTCTCACCTCTGACTCCTTCATTAGTGATTAAAAATCTACATCCAGATTTCTGTAAAGCTTTAAACGGAATCAAATTGAACACAGTCGCTCAATGGGGCCTCGCGAAAGCAAAGTGCTTTGGACTAAAAGTCTGGCTGTCCATCTGAAATTATGCTAATATTATTCTCACATCTACAGCATGACTTTTGTGCTGTGAAAGCGCCTTTGAGGTGGAGGGTCCGTCTCCATTAAGGATGAATAATTAGGCAGCGGCAGAATTAAAGCCCAGAAYTTCGGGGAATCTGTAAAGACGTTCRGGGAAGAATTAAAGCGCGTCACATGCTCAATGTTTAAACCGGGCCATGCCGATGAAAAGTCAGAGCGAGACTTTTCACATGCTCCTGTCACAGTTAATGACCGGGCGCGAGCGTCTTTCCCGAGTCCTGCTCAGCGCTGTTGACAAGGTCTCTTTTTTGCAGTTTGACTGATAAATAAATCCCGGCAGATTAATCTCTGATGAAGTACGTCTTAAAGGCTCGTTAAACCCTCGTCAGGAGATGCTTTCATCGTTTGAATTTCTTGAAGGCAAAAAAAAAAGCGAAATTATAAAATAATTAAATAATTAATTAAACGTGTTACAACCAACTGCTGGGTTAGTTTGTTCTGCCCAATTGTCTATTAATGCATTAATGAGAGTTTAGGCGGAGTCAGCTCCCACCAAGATTGTGACAAATAAAGCTCTTGTAGCTTCACAAACCGCTCTTCAGAAAACCGATGGGTGATTTGAAAGTGTGTTCATAAAATATAGTAATAATATTATGAAAAATGCAGAGCTATTTTTTCATGCATCCTGTCACTTGGCTTTCTTTTGTTTGCTTTTCAAACTAATTGCTTACTTATTAAATGGGAGGCTTTACAGTTTTTCTTTAGAACCTTTTAAAACATGCTAAAGTAAATGCCATGAACGCTGACTCGACCTGTACATTCACAGCACATAAAAAGCCACGGCTGCTCGTTAACCTCCATGCAGAGGAGCAAGAAATATAGCAATGTAGGCTAATGAGCCTAGCAACTTCCTGTTTGCCATGACATTTGAAAAACCACGATCCAGAAACCAGCATGCATCAGAGGATCTTGTGGGTTTTTACCATGTTATTGTTTTTTTTTTTCCTTTTCTTTTCTTTTTCCTTTTTCTGTGCATTGATTAAAACATGAGTTAGACCCAGAGGACATGTTTCATTCCACTGCTGAAAACAAAATCCTGCATAAATCCTTTTCTTTTTGCTTTCAAAACTGGGACACTTAAATTCACCAACTTAATGATGCCTTTGTGTGTAGGTGTGTGTTAGTCCCCCTCAGTGTGGTTCTCTATACAGATGAGAACACGTACTGAATATACTTGTGTGTGTGGACCGAACCACCGGCCCGGGAGCGTCTGAGCGAGGTCTCTCTCTCTCTCTCTCTCTCTCTCTCTCTCTCTCTCTCTCCGGCTCACTTCATCTACAGTGCAGATTATTGTATCCCAGTTATACAAGTTAAATTATTTATTTATTTTTTTGAATGGTACTTTGCACAGTAATTGTTTTATCCTGATGCAAAACATCAACGCGGTTTAATCAGATATTATTAGCTACAAATATCTTGAGACTATAAAAATGAGTCTATTACATAATATAACAATAACCTCATTAAACCTATTTTTGGACTAATTTACACATTTTCAGCATGAAATATTCTGTTGGTGAATAATTTTGCGTCGTTCTAGAAATAGATGTGCTGCATGAAATAGACAAAATTATCTTATAAGACTAGTTTAAACTTGGAATTGCTAAAATGTCTAGAAATAGGATTAATACGTTACCTAATAAAGAGATAAATTTGCTTATACAATGGAACCTTGGATTACGAGCATAATTCGTTCCGGAAGCAAGCTCGTATTCCCAAACGCTCGTAAACCAAATCAAACCTTCCCATAAGAAATAATGAACACTCAAATAATTCGTTCCACAGCCCAAAAAAATAAATACAGAAAAATAATTAAGACAATATATAAAGTAAAATAAAAACAAATTAACCTGCACTTTACCTTTTAAAAAAGTTTAAAAAATCCCAACAGATAAATGAACCAGCACCTTACCTTAACCAGAGCAGAGTGTGTGTGTCTGTGTGAAGCCGGGGGAGGGGGGGTGTAAAGGCGAGAGAGTGTGTGTGTGTGTGTGTGTGTGTGTGTGTGTGTGTGTGTGTGTCGGTGTCAAAAAACTTGGCACTCGCAAACCAAGTTTTTCAAGTCAAAAACCGTTTTTCAAGTCAAAATTTATTAAAAATCTTTGCTCGTCTTGCGGAACACTCGTAAACCGAGTTACTCGCAATCCGAGGTTCCACTGTATATATTAGGATATGATTTCCTGCTCATTTTTTTACAGGATTAAACAATCAGGATTTTTTTTTCCATTTCTGTTTCAATACACAGGWTAAGAAAACTTAATGGAAATAAATGGTTTGTTACAGAATCAATAAAAACATAGGAACTGCTGTTTTCATTATCATCATTTTGTTTTACTGCAAAACTAGGAGTGGATTTGCAAGTCACATCAGTCCTAAAATTACAAGGGTAAGCGTTCAAACCGATCCAGAATAACAGAACATGGTTAAGAGTAAAAACAGACTTGATTTCTCTATATAATAATCCCCTCCTACACTAATACACTAATGCACTAATCTCAGTGTTTCTTCAAGTGCTTGGACACCATCAAGGTAGAAGGTTTTATCCGTATGCCAGAGATATGATCAGACTGCCTGCTTCATGTCTGAACCGCCGGCCTCCCAGGAACTCCTTTAATGGAACTCCTTAACCTTAGTCTTAACGACTAAGACTCTCTGTCTTCTGTAAATGTCAATATTTTACATTTTCCTTCACCAGAAATTTCATCACAAGTCCTGGTTTGACTTGAACGCCACTTGTAGTACTGTATAAAGAGCTAATGTAAGATGTGAGTTCATACACCAGAGCAGAGACCCAATTATGGTCACATTCAAACATCTCGAGCTGGTTATGGCTACAGACGAGGCCAATAATGTGACCATAATTGGGTCATCTTACATAGATTTTATTCATAAATAGAGTGTTTTTAGTTTAGTTATTTGGCGCTACGAGCTCCATCTCGTCACATCACCACCACTACCTTCTTAAACAGTAGAGCTGAGCTTGTGGAAGTTGACGTAAAGGTAAATCATTTGTCTAGCGTCTATTCTGTCAAGCATCGGAGTGACAGCACCTCATACRTGTCCTTCATGTTTTTCATTTAAGCCACAGTTATTTACTGCATGAATGACTGATTTACAAGAAAATGCACTTGCACATGGTATCTGCTGAGATAAACAGCTGTTCTTTATTCTGGAGACGTCCACACGATCATGCTAACATCACGCACACACAACCTATTGTGGCAAATGTGCCAATAAAACACTGAAATGTGGGACGAATTGTATCTTGTCCACATGACAATCTCTAAAAACACGACGTTACTTAGTAATTATGTTCACTCCATTCTAATGTCATGTTAGACTAGCTGTTTTATTTGAATCCTCAATTTTTAAAAAATAATTTTAATAAATGTTCTTTGTTGCAGAATTTGTATTTTTTATAGTTTTATAGTTACTTTAAGTGACACTGGAAGCCAGGCATCATAGTAAAATCTTAGCAATCTCTTATTAGAAATCTTCTAATAGCCTTAATGAATGGTACAACGTAAAAATAACTAACTTACAGACATTAAAAGAAATCGGTGCCATTTTTCTTTTTTTTTTTTTTGCAGATAATAATAGACTTTGTAAAAGTAAGATAATTCCTTTCTTTGTCTGTTATCGATCATAAGTCTGTCCATGGATGTCATACTCATGTTTCTGACCATACATTACATGAAGATGCACCGCATCCTAATGCGGTCCCGAACCGTTCTCGCTCCCGGGCCTCCATCGTCCTGCTTTCAAACTCAGAGTTTGCCAATTTCCCCGAGCAACACCTCCGCCTCGGCGGCAATAATGAAGTGTGAAGCGTGACGGCGTTTAACGGCCAGGCACGTTCATTTCCGACTCCGGTTCTTGACAGGTGACGTTCAGCTTTCATTAAGCCTAATGTACAGAGAAGACACGAGCGAGACGAGCTGAGGATTCACGTGAGACAAATTCAATTTGTGGTAAACACGTGCGCGCTCGAGCGGCCGTCGGAGGAGGAAAAGACAAGACGTGAATGAGGAAATGTAAGAAAAATAATAATAATAACAATAACTTACGGTTATTGTCTTTATATACTGTATAGAGTGTAAAAGATACATCAGTCTGATATCAAACAATCAAGTAAAGACAAATAAAAGCAACAACCAAGTAAGATAAAGAATTGTTCAACTCTAAATGATGTAATAGTGTTTGGAGAGATAGGAACAAACATAAACATTGTAATATTATGTTGTTTAACATATAATTTAAAATAGGCTCAATAGAACAAAACAAACAAACAAACAAACATGAAAGAAAAAGAATATTTCCGCTAAATATTGTTTGTTAAAAAGTGCTTAAACATATTTTCAAAAAGGACAAAATGAAATTTATTTCTGATCTAAAATATACCTAAAATAAAAACCAATTTTATTATGCAAATTAGCAAACTAACAAATAAATAAAAGTCACAAGCCAATTCCTTTTTGAACACTAATCACCTAACTAACTAACCAACCATTAATCTGGTTAACGCCATCATAAACATCAACCTTAATGCAACTACACCAGATAGAAAGTAGTACAAGTCTTAAAAAACAAATAGATAAAATCCTTTGGTATGAGAGGAAAAACACACTCCAGGTCACGCGGTTATGGAAGAACAATCAGCTTAAACACTTGAAATAAAGATAAAGTCTTATCCCATCTGAGCTCATCTTCACTAACGGTCCACTTTATTCCATCACCTCGTCGTTCATTCTCGTCCACTCCCGGTCGCTATAAATAGGAACGTCTCTCTCTTACAGTACATTTAGCTCTCCTTCCTATAGCAGTTCATTATAAAGTTGTAACGGATCGATCGCTGCACATCCAGCATCAGTGCAAACTTTCAAACATTTACTCAGTGCGATTGCGAAGCTCTCAGAGTCACCGCACCCTGTGGCTCGTCTGCCCTGCCATACGGAATTCATTAAACTTTAAAATCTCCACTTCCTGATAACAACCGCGCACACACACACCCACCCACACTCGCCCACACACACACACACACACACACAATTCCTCCCTTCCTTCCTTCTCCTCCTCGTCGTCGTCCACCTACGGGTGATGTCACCGAGTGAGTCCCTATGATCTCCCCGGATGGCCGTGTTCCATCTCGGCACTCTGGAGAGCCCTTCTGTCTAATTACAGCTGCCCTCCCGAGTCTCCACTGTGACCCCAATCCCATCCGTATGGCTGGATCTTAAATTACCCAGCGTACGCTCGCTCTGTACCTCACTTAGGACTCGACGCAAACGCTCAGGACAATCCTGCCAGACAATACTTTAAAACAGGAAGCAATTTGAAAACGATGATATATGTCAAGTTTAGCCGGTGAGTCAAGAGATAAATTCCTGCGTCAGACCCCAGTGGCATCAAAGTGCGATCGTTCCTGAACAGTTTGACCAATCGTCTGTGTTTAAAGTTTAAACATGGCAGGAGACCAGACTCGCTGGTGTGAGACAAGTCTTGTGGGAGTTCGCACAAAATTGAGCAAGCATCGGCGAGAGAAATACGGAGGAAGTTTTTTTTTTTTTTTGCTGATTCACTTGGTTATCACTCTAAATCCCCATAAGAAATGACAAGGACAATTAAAAAAAAAAAAAACGATTCCTTAGAAAAGATGAATCACACCTCACATGGAAGGAGGACGGATTGGGCGGTGAACCTGCATTAGTCAGCAATGTTTTGGGGATGAAAACATAGAATAAAGAACGGCAATAGTAGTAGTTGCCTAGTTAAAAAAAAAAAAAAAAAACAGACAACAATGTCAATGCACGAGATAAAATGAATCAAATTTTAAGTGCGCTTATAAACACTTATAACAGGTTAATAATACTGTAATTACATAATTATTAGATGTATGGCGAATCGCATCAGAAAGTTTCGAGAAAAAGAATCCCCTTTGGGTTGGTAAGAGTAATTTTGCTTCCTTACACCATTGTCATGTCTATTGTTGATTATTTCCCCATAACAGCATGCCACAGAGTTGTTATAGCATGTTTAACACTTTAAGCCCAGTCTCATTTCTATCAGTTCCATCCTAACATGTTTTCCCCTCGTTGCCGACGATCCCTCTCCTAAGGTGAGGATTAGAGTCTTTGGACTTGAAGCCCCTGCTAACCTCCACATGCTTCACCTTTCCATGGCCTCCCCCAGTGCAAGCTGTTCCTGGAGGCAGGCTTTGCCTGTTGTTTTGCCCCCTTGTGATGTTCATTTATCTCCACACACTACTCTCTGACAGCCGTGGGCATGACGGTGGCTCCGGCCAAAGCCGTTCCACTTTTCCCATCTGTTTGGCCCTGGACCGCGGGCATCTGCTCATCGGTGTAGCAGGCAACGTTAGAAGACGAGCCAAAGGACCGGGCGATGAAAGCGGTGTTTACCTAAATACATGTGTGTGTGTGTTTGTGAGTGTGTAGAGACTGGCCAGAAAAGCCACGGTAGGTCCTGGCCTCGGAGAGGTCAGCGTCTTTGTTGCGGATGTTTCTGGAAACAGACGTGCTGTGAAGCCAGACCGACCTCCGTCTGCAGGGGCTTGACTTTTCATCACACAGGGTCAAAGCACTGTATACTGTATGTGTGTGTGTGTGTGTGTGTGTGTGTGTGAGAGAGAGAGAGAGAGAGAGAGAGAGAGAGAGAGAGAGATGAACTGATATTAAAAATAAAATGCAACTGAAAGTAAAGACACCTATTACTGTAGCTCTTGGCGAGTGTCGTGAGATGAATCTTAAAGCAGCATAGAGGTTGTYATTGATCGCACCAACTGTCTAATGTACCCAAAGGTGACAACGAGGTTCTCAAGTTCCTCTGATCACCAATCCTGCATTCAGAGTCACCCTAAGATAAGTTAATACCGAAGTTGCATTTAGTACAAATGAGAATTAAATCGAGGATTCAGACTTCAGTAGTGTCTTGAGACTTCAGACGTACTGTAACTTCAAACTTCAAAGGTCCCATATTGGACTATTTCTCTAACACGTAAACGCAGGTCTCCGAGTTCCCCAAAGTGTGTGTGTGCGGTTCAGTGGTCCCCCTAAAATACCCCTCAGAAGTCCCTCTATTACACTCCTCTCCTGAATGTGCCATATCTACGTTTCATTAGAAACGCTCGACTGGTCCCACCATCTCTCAGGGCTGAAGGAAGGCATGCATCTAGACTGCTTTCCATTCTGACCCCGAGGTGGTGGAATGAACTTCCTCTAGATGTCCGTACTGCCCTGGCAATCATTCAATGATGCCTAAAGTCTAAGGGTGAACTGAGCTAATGAGCTACTTCTGAGCCACACAGAAACAGGGCAGGGAAAAAAGCTGGGGAACGGTTTCCCTCAAATGAGGTCACGTTAGGGGGAAATCCTTGGTTCGTCCTCTCCTATTGTCATCTCAGGGAGCTTTTCCTTGCCACCATCACAATCGGCTTGATCATCAGAGAGAAACTCAGGATTATGATGAAAAAATCTTTCCTCACACTTTTCAAACTCATATAAAATATACTGTAATACACAGTATATACTGTATATTATATGGTATATGAGTTTGAAATATATATATATATATATATACAGTTGAACCTCGGATTGTGAGTAACGTGGTGTACGAGTGTTCCACAAACYGAGCAAAGATTTTTAATATATTTTTAATCGGAAACTGAGCAAGTATTAATTTTATGAGCGTTGAAATGACTCACGACTCTTATTTTGACACCGAGCGTCAGTCTTTTTTCTGTTAAAACTGTGTTTCCGTTGTGTGTGTGTGTGTGTGTGTGTTGTGAAACTTAAAAAGCGAGGTGGGGAGAAGGAGGAGGAGTGTTACTGTGTAAAACGAGGCAAGGGAAGGGGCTAATTCCACACACACACACACACACACACACACACACCGCCTGCGCGCACCAACTGAAACACTTATCTGTCAGGATTTATTTGTACTTTTTTTTAAAGGTAAAGTGCAGATTAATTTTTTTTATTTTCATTTTATAGATTTTATTAATTATTTTTATGTATATATTTTTTGGGGCTGTGGAACGAATAATTTGAGTTTCATTATTTCTTAGGGGAAATGATGATTTGTTTTACGAGTGTTTTGGAACACGAGTCCACTTCTGGAACGAATAATGCATCCAGAGTTCCACTGTATATATATATATATATATATATA
>QMIH01000267.1:273065-310337 GCA_003987875.1 Clarias batrachus | reverse complement strand
TATATATATATATATATATATTACCTTTCTTTAAGTAAACAAGACATCATTTCTGTCTCATACTGTATGTTGGTACAAAACTTCAACCTACAATCATTTTAGACCGAAAGCATCTATAAGCATAGCAACTAGCTGGTCCATGCACTGTTAGTGAGAGCATTCTCTGAACTGAATTCTTCTGCTAAAACTGGGTCAGGCTGCATGCAAGCTAGAGAATACATCATGTGTGCAGTCTTAAAGTCACACAAATTCATCCAGTGCTTCCAGCAAAAAGAAAATAAGATACCAGCACTGAAGAGTATGTTGAAGATTTCAGATGAGAATTGAGAATTGAAGTGTGGCAATTTTGTGTCCTCTGGCAATTAACTGTGAACTCCAGGAGGGCTTCTTGATTATGAAGCATGCAATAAATAAATAAATAAGAGAGAGAGAGAGAGAGAGAGAGAGAGATAAGAGACTCTTCTCCAGTGCCACTTCTATCTACAGCCCAAGCACTGGATATGACAGGTGGAGAATAAAGCAGAAGCAGAAGATTCGATAGACACCCGCCCCCGGGGTAAAAAAAAGTTACAATGAAGATTTATGAATACCGCTAACTGTCAATCGTTGGCCCGAGTTGATGAAGACATGGAAGGGAAGGCAACAGGAGACATCGTGAGACTAGTGAAGAAACAGTGAAAGTTAAGATGCATACAGCAGGAAATGGAATATGGGAATGAGCAGATTATCTCAGGCACATTGCATTTTGGCATTACTGTATCTCACTGTCAAAAAACGAATCCAGAATTTTAGAAGCTCTGGATATGAATTTAAAATCCAGATACAGGTCACTGGTATGGGCTCAGTACCCGAGTGATGGAGGCTATAAATAAGACTGCAGTCTTATGCCGAAGCCATTGAACCTGTGCAACTGGTCGTGGTCAGGGAAACATGCTGAAAAGTGGAGACACTAGTGCTGAGGCCATCATGTCTATAGAAGCTGCTACAAAAGTACAGTATGTCATGATGGTCAAGAAAGCAAGAGGCATACAAAAATAGCCAATGGAAAAGCATTTAAAAAAAAAAGCTGGATATAGACTGGTCTGAGAGGCTGAATGCAGAAAACCTGATGGGAATCGACCTTATACACATTCACTCACTCTCTCATTCATCCTCTAAACCACTTACCCTGTACAGGGTCACTAAGCAGGCTGCACCCTGGACAGGATCCCAGTTCATCGCAGAGCAACTTAATGCCTAATCTGCATGTTTTATGACTGTGGAGGAAACCTGATTATCCAGAGGAAACCCACCAAGCAAGTCACACTCAGGCTTGACTCGAACCCTCAACCCTGGTCCAGTACCAACCACTACACCACTGCACCACCTGTTCCCATATAGTAGCGTAAAATAGTTTTGCAACTTATAACGAAGTAGGGATCAGACTGCAGGGCAGCCCTGAAAACCCTAAGCTTTAAGCATAAGAATCCCTGAAGCTTTGTGTGTTAAGGGCCTTGTTCTGTCTAGGAATAAGAGTATGGCAGGGCCAGGACTTGAACCTCATAACCTACCTTCAGATTCGTATTGTACTGTAGGACACTGGTTTGCAACCCTGTTCATGGGGTACCCCTGTCCTGTGCGTTAGCATTCCCAACACAACTAATCAAAAATCAGGTAATCAATGAAGTAAGGGTGTTAGAACAATAAAATCTATAAACAGGACAAAGGGTACTTCAGGACCAGAGTTGGCAACCTGTGGCCTTGACAATTATAGTATATAAGGACAATGGGAAATCAACATCCATGATGTTGGTGAACTGGGATATACACCGACCAGTCACAACACTAATGCCAACACCAGGTAAATTAAATAACATTGATTCCCAATTATATACCTGGTGACAGGATCATGACCACCCAAGGCACACTTATTTAAAAAAAAAAGTGAATGCTGAACCCAAATGAAACGTACCAGAAAACTTAATGCATCACAAATTGACCACTTATGGAGCTTAGCAGGCAAAGGGTTCAAGGTTGTTGATCTAGCCTCCAAATTCTCTAAGATAACGATCCAACTTATCATCCACAGAATCCCCTGTAGAAATTTGTCTGATCCGTAGAGAACACAGCACACAACCCAAGCAAACGAAAGCATTTGCTGCTAATGTGAGGTTTTGTGAAGTTATACCCAGAGAGGGCTGGAGTTGCTGCAGCACCACCACGAGACCCCATACATGTTACATACAATGTTTTGGGCTTTGATGTTATGGAAGATCTGTGTGTCATGTATTCTGGTGGAGTTTTGAAAGAAACTTTCTGAAGTGGGAATAAGACAGTAGTGCGGTGCATCCTTCATCAGAGCAGTAGACCTGGTGTAGACCCTTCATAATGAGAGACAGAACTGAGAGGAGAAGATCCTGAAGAAATTTTGGTGCAACATTTGAGCTCCTGCCGTTGCATCAGCTCCTCAATAACTCAGCCAAGCCAAGTTATTTTTAAGTTTCTAAGACCAAATGTAGGTGGGTGGTGACAGAGCAGCGCAATTGTTACAGAGCAGTCCAAACCACCAAAATGGAAACTTCTAGCAGTACTCACCTACAACATGTGTTCTCAACGGTTTCTTTCCTTTTTTTTTTTTTTAAGCTCGTTGAGTTTCCTCAAAATCCTGCATTCTCACTTTTAACAAACTGATAGATGACAAATCCAAAATTTCCAAGATGTTCCAGCCATAAGAAAACTCTCATGAAGGGTCGAAAGGCCTACGACTGATCCTTTCATCTCGGCCAGAGTTTATCGATGGGTCACGGACGTGTCTCCTGCTGTCATTACAATTCACCAGACCCTGTTATGTGCACCATGTGACCAACAAAAGAACGAGGGGCTCATTGATGTGTTAAATCCCTTCTCAGCTAAGCTCACCTTAACTCTGTACGCTTTGAAGGGTGATAGCTTTAAGCGACCAAATAAAAAAAAATCACACAGAACTGGTTTGTTCTGGACGTGCTTGGGAGCATTCTCATGTTGACCCTTGAGAAAACCATGAACCATACTTTGAACTTGTCTTTTCTTATTTGAAGCTGGCATGAGATAAACACAGCACATTTACTTCTTCTATTTCTTCTTTATCATTTCACTAGGGGGGTAAAAAAAAACATTCTCTATATGAGAAGATAATGCCAGACGGTCTAATCTGGAGCTGCAGTCTTTCAGGAGTATGGGTCACATAAAGAAGCCATATGCTTTGGAGAGCGAGCCAGATATTCCGCCCCGTCTGGGAGGCGCGATGGCGATCAGTGCAGTGCGAAAGATAACAAAGCGACAGGGACATCATCGGCTGAAACAAAACAGCCCTCCCTTAACAAAGCTCCTCTTTTAAACAGCTTCCATAAGGGAGAGCAACAGGGTGTCAGAAAGAACTCCTGCCACCACGGGCGATTGCGCAAAGGCAAACACCATGATGTGAAATAAAATGTTTTTTTTTTTTTWAAAAAAAGTAATGTTTCTTCTAACCGCTTTAAGCAGCTATTCTTGCACTTGCACACACACAAGTTAACACACATGGAGCTCTCCTTATTGTGTTCCACTCCAACATGCACAGCTACGCTTTGAATAATTTATGATCAGGTATCCATTTACACAGCACACGGCTCGTCACCATTTTCATGCTTTTATGATGGATTTCCTAAGATCACAAAGGAGAAGGACGCGTGTCAGAAGAAACGCTTCGCGCTTTTGAACTCAGCAGGACGCTTTTTATATTTGGTTAGCTTTTACAGCTTTTTTTTTTTTAATGTAATTTCAGCTTGCTTCTGACAAAAAAAAGCTCTTTTATATCCACTCTTACTACATATGCAGCATCGCAACCAGTCAAACTGGACCGAAACGCCAATCTCGAACAGCTTCCCAGATGTTCTAGCGCGAACCCATCTGTGCTTTCATGCGCATCCGTCTGCAATCTGTTGCTGCTTAAACATAACAAAGAAGAAAAGACGAGCAACCGGTGAAGTGAACGGTCAATATTTCATAAGCTTCATTACATGCACTGTTGTGTAAATGCGATAATTGCTTGTTGCATCATTATAAATTCGCTTTGATAAGAGAGCAAATTTGTCTCCATTAGCGAAGTGCATTATTTAAACTGTTTCAAAGAACAGCCAAGAATCTTGGCCTCATTTCAAAACATGCTGCAAAGTAATTGTTGTGCAAACGCCATCATCGGGGTGATCTGTTTCGCACAATGCCAGTCAGCAGCTATTTGTGCATGGCAAAGATTGAGTGCGACCATCAAAATCAGTCAAGCTTCTCGAGTCACTTCAATCCTCTGAGGATAATGTGGCATCTCTCCGGAGTTCAGCTTCATGTGAACTGACAGGTTCATTCAGAATTTTAGTGTACCTGTTTGAAAAAGCTGACACGGTGTGTGTGTGTGCATTCACAAGGTATAATAAAAACAGGATAGCTGAAAAATCTATGCATGTTATTAGAATTTATAGAAGAAAGTAAAAATGTAATGGGAAAAACACCAAATATTTGGTATGGGATTAGATGGACTAACAAACACAAGGTTGTGTGTTCAAGCCCTGGCAGTAATGGCCTCTTGTAAGCATTGGTGGTACGGTCTGATACTGTGTCCCATTACAAGAAAAAAGTGGTGGCACGCTGTACCGAAAAGATGGAAGAGCAGCTGTCTGCTACAACCAGTGGTGTAGTGCACGGTTTCTGCAGGGGTACAGTGCAGATCTACTTATTTTTCAGTCAACACTGCATGTGCCCACTTCTGCATCCACCCTCATACTATGTCAAAAGCAGTGGACATGAAAAAGCTCCAAACTCCACAACCACTTGTAAGTCTCAAAATTTGATAGAACGTTAACCTAACATGCATGTCTGTGGCCTGTGGGAGGAAAACGGAGTACCCGGAGGAAATGAAATCCACCGAGCACAGGGAGAACATGCAAACTCTATGCACATATGTGGACCAATGTGGGAATGGAACCCAGGACCAGGAGGTGCAAGGCGACAGGGCCAACCATTAAGCCACAATGCCATTAATCCACTAATACTACAAAGGTGATTTAATCCCTATAATATCTGCTGAGGTTTACCTTTTAGATTTGCAAACAAATACATTTCTGTTATTACTTCGATGGCAGAACAGTGATGTTGCTGAGGCCTCGCACCTCCAAGGTCGAGGGTTCGAGTCCTGCCTTGAGTCTATATGCGTAGAGTTTGCAAGTTCCCCCCATTCTTGATGGTCCAAAGACGTGCCCAGTGTTTCCATTTCAAAATTGCCTGCAGAATGTATGCAAGTGTGTGTGTGTATGTGTTAGACTGTCTAGGATGTATCCCACCTCGTGCCCAGAGTCCCCTAGGATAGGCTTCAGTCTCCCGCGACCCCTGTACAAGCCGTATCGAGAACGAGCGAAAGAGAGCGAGTATTACATTTATTCCAGCAGCCACAGTATAAACAGACATTCTGTCACTAGGAGAAAAAAAAAGAAAAAAAGAAAGGCATAAACTACTCTTTCGTAAGAATGTAAAAACCTCTCACAGTTACCTTCACAGCATTTGGCAGACCCCATTATCCAGGAAGAATTGCATTTAGTACGTTATACATCTCGAGGGTTGAGATTCTTGCTTTAGCGCCTAACAAAGGGTAGCGTTGGGGTTTGAACCTGTGACTCTGAATCTGCAGGCTCATTATCTGGAGGCTCTCCTTGTACAGTATAAAGCTTCACTTTATCAATACAGTTTCAGACATTTTCAATCCCTTTCTTTGTGAATGAATTGCTAGAGTGAGTGCATTATTTTAAAACATATAAAGCATATATATATATTTTTTTTTATCATGGATTTTCATTTTGTTGAACCTCATCTCGAGCTGCCAGATGTTCCTATGATTTGTTATACGGTTTCATTCTCATATGAAGAAAGGAACGTAAGAACAAAGGCGGGGGAGGGGGGGGGGTGCCGGAGTCTGAACCCACTGTCTTAGCTCCCCATTTGAATAATCCTTGACTCTTCGAGAAGGGCGTGCTTTCTCTTTTTTGCTTGGCATCTTTTCACGCCTTAATAGACTGCTTTGAGAATAAATGAGGAGATTATACGACAAGATCCAGGCTGGCAAACAGAGTTCTGAGAAGCTGAGGTTGTCGCTCGATTAATTGAAATAGGGCTGTTTTACAGAGTCTTGGGTTCTGCCAAATGGTGTTCGTGCTGAATGGCTGGTGCCAGGCAGCTCGCGGAGTTGCAGGTTCTTATCTGGAAAACGATGCCACTGCTGCTGATCCCTAAATGAGATTTCAACCGTGGCTTCATGGATTAGACGAGTGAAGAGATTCAGTTGTCACACATTATCTCTGCAGTGTGTAAACAGAGATGATGCCGAAGCTGTGTGACTGTTGACTCACATGCCTCCACTTTTAAGTACAAGAAAGAAAAAAAAGAAAAAAAAGGTTTAGGCTTTAATACAGATAAATGACGGCTCGGCTCGAGGTTAAAAGCAAGAGCGCGAATTCCTCAATTTTTACACATGAATTTTTAATGTCATGCAATATTAATATGGATTTTTGCATCTTATGTCCGCTTGTATTTGAGATTTATACACCATATCTGCATGGACATACTGTATTGTGAGATTTTCATGTGGTACGTGGGTAGAAATAAAACACATCAGCAACACCAGTATCCACTGTAGATCTGCGAACCTTCTTTAAATCGGTCAGTCAATCAATTCATTATAACTACTGTCCTATTTGTAATGGGTTCTGTGCCAATAAATTCTGCCACCCACACATCCACAATGTATGAGGGATGTTCATGTCAAACCGGGACTTTTGATTGTGGAGAATAACGGAACACAGTTATGAGAGTTAAACCTACCTTTATATGTCTGATATGAGCCCCTTCTACACTAACGGAGTAGAGCAAATCCATTAAAAGAGCTAAACCCAACCCTTCACACAGACTCGAGATGGGACTCGAACCCTTGCCCCTAGAGGTGCGAGGTCATTCTGGTGTACCGCCATTGAAGTAATAACAGAAATTAATTTGTTTTGTAAAAGTTGTTGTTTCCTAAGATGCTGTGATATTAGAGGAATAAAACATTTAAGCAGATATTATAGGATGATAGTAGTGGTAGTGGCGGCATGGTGGTTTATTAGTTAGCACTGTCACCTTCAGCCTCCAGGTCCTGGGTTCGATTCCCCTGATAGGCCTGTGTGATGGTGTTTGCTAATAAATAGTACGCTCTGCTAGAAACTACACTATTTTTTAAGGTGTAAGGCTTTTGTAGTCACAGATATTCAAGACAAAACCCATAGTAGTTCTTGACAAAGTTTTGACAATTTATGGCTAGTTATGAAGTGTGGTACAGTACTTTATACAGTAGATTCATAGTGTAATTCCCTATACAGTAGTTTCAACAGTTGATGAAAGTTTGGCAAGGGTTTGGCATGGCTTGTAGTAAAGTCTCAACCATAAGTACATCATGACATTTCATAAATGACGCATAGTCCATTTTGTTGGTGACTCAAGCCGTGTGACATCACAGAGTCAAGCGACCATCAATCATTTTATTTAGGGACAGTTTGAACCACACTAGCAAAAGGTTCAGGAATATGGGAAAGCCCACATAGCATGCTAGTAATTGTGTTAGGTTTGCTCATCGTGGCTAGCTGACTAATGTTAATAAAATATTATGGAGATACAGTACAGACCAAAAGTTTGGACACACATTCTCATTCAAAGAGAGATTTTGTATTATGGCAAGAAAAAAGCAGCTAAGTAAAGAAAAACGAGCGGCCATCATTACTTTAAGAAATGAAGGCCAGTCAGATGGAAAAATTGGGAAGATTTTGAAAGTGTCCCTTAGTGCAGTCACAAAAACCATCAAGCGCTACAAAGAAACTGGCTCACATGCGGACCGCCCCAGGAAAGGAAGACCAAGAGTCACCTCTGCTGCGGAGGAGAAGTTCATCCGAGTCACCAGCCTCAGAAATCGGCGGTTAACAGCAGCTCAGATCAGAGAGCAGGTCAATGCCACACAGAGTTCTAGCAGCAGACACATCTCTAGAACAACTATTAAGAGGAGACTGTGTGAATCAGGCCTTCATGGTAGGATATCTGCTAGGAAACCACTGCTAAGGACAGGCAACAAGCAGAAGAGACGCGTTTGGGCTAAAGAACACAAGAAAGAACACGATAAAGTAAACTCGCTGAATGAGAAGGGGTGTCCAAACTTTTGGTCTGTACTGTATATCTTTTTTCCAACAATCCAACCAGAAATCCTGTGAGATTGGTTGTCTAATAGTATGTTAAATAAGATACTTAAAAAATAATAATAATAATTAAAAATCCTTTGAAGAATTCCAGTTTGAAGTTCAAATTAGCTGGCTAACATAAACAATCAAGGTTAAGATACATCAGTGTGTCTGAAATCCTTCACATAATTCCTGTCTGCCAACTCTAGAGATTTCCAAGGCTTTGGTGTTCCATTCCATTCCATTCCAGCCACAGTCAGAACTTAACACACTCGATAATATGAAATGCAAAATTATTGAATGAAAAAAATTATGGAATGATGGCAGCCCATTCCTGCATAATCACTGCTTGGAGTTTGTCAGAATTTAGGGGCTTTTGTTTGTCCGCTCGCCTATTAAGGATTGGGGTATGGGGAGTTCCCTGGCCTTGGACCTTAAATTTCAATGTTTTGCTGCCTGAGCCACTTAGTTATCACTTTTGACTTATGGCAAGGTGCTCCATCATGCTGGAAAAGGACTGATGGTAGAGCTCAACTGTTTCTCCATTTTTCCAGATGCCCCAAACAATCGGAAAGGGGATTCATCAGAGAAAACGACTTACCCCAGTCCTCAGCAGTCCAATCCCTGTAGAATACCTTTTGTAGAATTTCAGTCTGTCCCTGATGTTTTTTTCCTGGACATGAAGGTAAGCTCTGACATCAGTCCTGTTTCATGCCAACAGTAAAGCATCCTGTGACCATTCATATGTGGCGTTGCTTCTCAGACATGGGAGTGGGCTCAATTATCATTTAACCTAAGATCCCAGCCATTAATAAAGAACGGTCCAAAAACATCCTCTGAGAACAACCATCTCAATCTCCCAACCATCCAAGAACAATTTGGCAACAAACAATGCCTTTTCAGTATCATAGAGCCAAAAGGCAAAAGTGATAATTAGGTGACAGCAAAACAAAAATTTTGCATCCATACTTTAATCCTATTGAGAACTTGTGGTCAGTCCTCAAATGGCGGGTAGACAAACAAAAACCCAAACATTTTGACAAACTCGGCATCGATTACACAAGAACGGGCTGCCATCAATCAGGATGTGGCCCAGAAGTTAATCAACAGCATGGCAGGACAAATTGTGGAGGTGTTGAAAAAGAAGGGTCACTTCCTGTATGAAATGTTTGTAATTATGCTTAAGTACACAACTGACAAAAATCTAAAAACACTGAAGCAACAGACTGTGAAAATGTATATTTGTGTCATTCTCAAAACCTTCAGCCACGACTGTACCTTATCAAACTATGACTTGGAAAAAAAAAAAACTTCTCAGCTTTTTAATTTCCAAATAGACCTTTCCATTTTCATAAATTTCCTTGAATGTCATTTCATTTTAAGAATCATCTTTATATGCCATGTTTCACGGAACTTCATTCAGCACTGTTGAATCGTTCGCTGAAAAAGGTTTTGTGTAAGACCATGTAATCAGTCAAGGTCAAGGACTTAGTGTTGAACAGCAAGGCTAGTGCAGGCTAATGCTAATCTGGACTCATGATCAATCATAAGCGTAAGCGCCTTTTTTTTAATCGAAAAATATATATATTTTTAAAACACAACGTGTGAGACACAGCCATGTCACTGACCCCTTGACCAAGATGATGACTAGAAAGTGAATTACAATTCGTCCACAGCAATTCCTTCTTGATAAGCCACTGATTTATTTTGAAAATCATTATGGTTTAAAAGCAGAGTTACTGCTACCACCTTATTTTACTCACTGTACACTTCACCTTCATTTACACACTAATCCCTACTCCCTGCTGAGGGAATGTCAGTTAGGAGAGTTTCTCTGCAAAATCTCTCCAACCAGAGCAACCTGTGACATCGCCAATGCAGACATCACTTCATCCATGCGTTACCCAGGCAACATAAGCACCTCGTGCAGCTGCTACTGTGAACATTTTACACTAATAAAATTAAGATTTAGATTATACACTGAATTGAGAAAAGTATTTGTCCAAACCTGCAAAGATACTGAATCCAAATACTGTACATATACTTCAATATGGAGTCGGTCCCCATTTTGCAGGTATACCAGCTTCCACTCTTTTAGGAAGGCCGTCCACAACATTTTGAAGGAGTGTTGGAGTGTTTCTGTGGGAATTTCTGCCCATTCATTCTGTAGAGCATTTATGAGGTCAGGAGTCACTGATGTCGCATGAGAAGGTCAGGTTCGCAATCTCCGGGTCAGTTCATCCCAATGGTGCTCGAGTCAATGGTCAGTCAAGTTCTTCCACACTGAACTCATCAAACCATGTCTTTACAGTCCTTGCTTTGTGCTCTGGGGCACGGTCATGTTGGAATAGAAGAAAAAATAAAAAAAACTGTTGCCACAAAGTTGGAAGTAGACCATTGTCCAAGATGTCTCAGTATGCTGAGGCATAAAGATTTCCCTCCACTGGGAATATTGAAACACCTGAATGCAATAATTAACAAGTTTCTGAAAGGTTTATTAAAACAAATTCTGACATTACAAAAAATATACTACCAGATTGTATAGAACTCATGAATAAATGTGATTTGACAAATTTTCAAGATGGACGTCATCATTCCTAAGGGGGCTGGTATTATGCAAATTAAAAGCCTGTGAGATATTAATTAATTACTGCTTAAAATATTTGTCAATTACCTAAAATTAAGAGTAATATTACCTCTATTTTGATAATAAAGAATGGTGCGTGAAATAAATGGCAGGTCTTGTGCGAGCACCATTTGTTTGTTCTWCAGTAAGGCGCAGCAACTATATACTGTAGGTAATTTTGCTTGTCTACTTAGAGCAAAGTGAAGATATATCGTTTATTAGTTCCCTCCACTGTTCACAGTTTCTTTTGAACTGAGTACTTTCACATCCTACAGTTTATAATCTTTCCCAAGATGGCTGAAGACCCTATGCGGGCGACTTGGCGGGAAACTTCTAGTCGATCGAAACACAGCAATATATTACTTTAATCTGAAGTACGTCTTGCAGTCATGTTTCTAAGATACAGTAAAGCTGTAACCATGTAATTACATCTTTACCTCTGAGTTATATACAGCGTTCTATACAGCGTTGACACTGGGGAGTTCTTCCATAAATGCCAAATAAATGCACTTTCACAGAGACCAACTAATTGGTTATTTATTTTTGTATAACTGCACGGCTTAGATAGTAGATCCTGTGGCAACGTGGATATTGTACCATTGTATATATGTTAGTAATTTGGTGCAAACTAGCGTTACTAATATTTCTTCATATTTTGCTTCCCAAGTGTATTGTTAAATGTTAATTACATTTATTGTTAATTATGTCTATGGGAATAGTTCTCCAGGCTTCCTGAAGGACTTTTTTGTCTCTCATATATTTTAAGTCCAGTCACTATACCTGAGGAATTTCAGAAGAATGTTTTTTTGTTTTGTTTTTTAAGCCACACAGAGATTTATGAATCATTCAAGCATCTAATTTGAGTCCTGACCCAGTGAGAAACAGGGGCAGATGATGACAGATGATCAGGCTGGTGATTAGTATACTGGTGATGTTGAATGTTGAGTGGTTGGAACAGACGAGAGGGGAAATGAGGTCGCTGCTCAGGTTGTTACATAAACAACCAATTTTTAAATTGTATCTTTAGCCACTTTGAAGTCTGCTGCAGATAAAAAAAATCCCATTTATTTAATTTGACCTACAGTATATATAGTCGTGACCAAAAGTTTTGAGAATGACACAAATATTAGTTTTCACAAAGTTTGCTGCTAAACTGCTTTTAGATCTTTGTTTCAGTTGTTTCTGTGATGTACTGAAATATAATTACAAGCACTTCATATGTTTCAAAGGCTTTTATCAACAATTACATGACATTTATGCAAAGAGTCAGTATTTGCAGTGTTGGCGCTTCTTTTTCAGGACCTCTGCAATTCGACTGGGCTGCTCTCAATCAACTTCTGGGCCAAATCCTGACTGATAGCAACCCATTCTTTCATAATCACTTCTTAGAGTTTGTCAGAATTACTGGGTTTTTGTTTGTCCACCCGCCTCTTGAGGATTGACCACAAGTTGTCAATGGGATTAGGATCTGGGGAGTTTCCAGGCCATGGACCTAAAATTTCAACGTTTTGGTCCCCGAGCCACTTAGTTCTCACTTTTGCCTTATGGCTCGGTGCTCCATCGTGCTGGAAAATGCTTTGTTCTTCACCAAACTGTTGTTGGATTGTTGGAAGAAGTTGCTGTTGGAGGGTGTTTTGGTACCATTCTTTATTCATGGCTGTGTTTTTGGGCAAAATTGTGAGTGAGCCCACTCCCTTGGATGAGAAGCGACCCCACACATGAATGGTCTCAGGATGCTTTACTGTCGGCATGACACAGGACTGATGGTAGCGCTCACCTTTTCTTCTCCGGACAAGCCTTTTTCCAGATGCCCCAAACAATCAGAAAGAGACTTCATCTGAGAATATGACTTTGCCCCAGTCCTCAGCAGTCCATTCACCATACTTTTTGCAGAAGATCAATCTGTCCCTGATGTTATTTTTGGAGAGAAGTGGCTTCTTTGCTGCCCTTCTTGACACCAGGCCATCTTCCAAAAGTCTTGGCCTCACTGTGCGTGCAGATATGCTCACACCTGCCTGCTGCCATTCCTGAGCAGCTCTGCACTGGTGGCACTCCGATCCCTTAGCTGAATCCTCTTTAGGAGATGATCCTGGTGCTTGCTGGACTTTCTTGGATGCCCTGAAGCCTTCTTAACAAGAATTGAACCTCTTTCCTTGAAGTTCTTGATGATCCTATAAATTGTTGATTTAGGTGTAATCTTAGTAGCCACAATATTCTTGCCTGTGAAGTCATTTTTATGCAACACAATGATGGCTGCACGCGTTTCTTTGCAGGTCACCATGGTTAACAATGAAAGAACAAAGATTTAAAGCATCACCCTCCTTTTAACATGTCAAGTCTGCCATTCTAACCCAATCAGCCTGACATAATGATCTCCAGCCTTGTGCTCATCAACATTCTCACCTGAGTTAACAAGACGATTACTGAAATGATCTCAGCAGGTCCTTTAATGACAGCAATGAAATGCAGTGGAAAGTTTTTTTCAGGATTAAGTTAATTTTCATGGCAAAGAAGGACTATGCAATTCATCTGATCACTTTTCATAACATTCTGGAGTATATGCAAATCGCTATTATAAAACCTTAAGCAGCAACTTTTCCGATTTCCAATATTTATGTAATTCTCAAAACTGTTCGCCACGACTGTATGTTTATATATATATATATATATATATATACACACACATGTGTACATGTTTTTTTCATTGTCTACATTATTTTTACTTTTATTTAGCCTTTTTATTAAATACAAAACAGTTATACTGTACATACCTGAACAACTGTACTATGGTAAGCAGGGCAATTATTAAATAAAATATATATCCAGCACTATCTGACCAATCAGAATCAGGAAGTCAGCAGTGCTGGGGTATAAATGTTCAATATTTGAGAAACTGTTTCACGCATGCTAAGCCTGTTCAGGCAATTAGACACTTTGCAATTCAAAATGAGTTTAAATGTCAGACCTGTAATGCTGGGATTGCTGAGATGTGTTAAATAAATAAAAGCCCTGGCTTCAGCAAATACCTGACAATCCAGTTTAGCGATTAAACTGTGCAATGGCTGGATATGAGCTAGCAAGAGAGAGAGAGAGAGAGAGAGACTCACACACATTTGTGACACTTAAGGTGTTGTGAAGGTGAGGTGCTGCAGGTATTCAGTGCGAATGGCAGGTGATAAATACCCCTGCCACAACACACGTCTCATTCGCACTCACATATCTAGAGGAAACCTGAAACATCATTGTGTCATCACCAGCCTTCATGTCATTCAGGCCACTCGTCTGCCCTCCTCCTTCTCCCACTCTACCTTTTCACCTTTAATTACAGCCGCCAGCCGTCCTGCTGCTATCCTTGTCAATTAACCTTCCAAAAAAAGACCCACACACTCTGTTGCAAAAAAAAAAAAAAAAACTCTTCTCCTAACATTTTTTAAGCCCATTTACCAATGTCCTGGAGCTATTGTTTTCTTCCTGGCTTTATTTATTTATTTTCTTACAACACACCCAGGAAGTGCCGCTAAACAAGACATCCATCACCTTGACAGAGAAAACAAATTACACGCTGAACAGAACTTTAATGCATCACCCCGGCTAATGGTGTCAAGCCTGGCTCTGGCACCGAAGCCCGACTCTCAGGTGTCACTATCGCTAGCGCTAATGCTTGTCCATCTACGCTGAGTGAAAATAACAAAATAACAGACCTGTTGTAAGATGCCAAAGAAGCGTCGTCAAACATACTGTACGTCTCCTCATRACTAAACACATCATGGTGACGTGTGTGACGTTAACACGACGAGTGCTATGGTTCTTTTATGGCTCACATGCTGTACGCTGTCCATGCTGAAAGGTTTGTCAGGGGAGAAACTGATGAAAAGGTCAGAGCTACAACGAGAACTTCACTATTAGTAATAAGGTTCGGAAGGGGTTGTACCTTTAGAAAAGAAATATAAATAAAAAATTTWWAAAAATCTGTTTAAAGAGGGAAACAAACCAAAGAGCAGTTATTACATTATTGTGGAACCCAGTTTTGTACTTGTTCAAGGTCCTTTTTGCAGCAGTGGCAACATTGTTAACAAGAAAATTTTTATCAAGCATAGAGAATAGCAGAGTTTTGACATTTTATCATKTGATTATAAATGAGATGACTGTTTGTTTGTTTTTTTTTTTCATATGTGAGCCAGGCGAGACAAAAGTTCATTGTGATGGCTACTTGATAATTAACTGTTTCTCCATTGTTTTTACAAACAAAAGTTATTTACTCATATACTTGTGTTTAGAGTTCACCCCAGTAAAAGCCAGTGTCAAGTGAAAGGTACTACAAAAGGGATCAAATGCAACTTTATGTTCCCTTTCTGTCAATTATAAATTACAGTGGAACCTTGGATTGTGAGTAATGCGGGTTATGAGTGTTCCACAAGACGAGCAAAGATTTTTCATACATTTTGACTTAAAAAACCGAGCAAGTATTGGTTTACGAGTGCCGAGTATCATGTATCATGTATGCGCTCTTGTTTTGACACCGAGCGTCACATGATCACAACCTAACCAATGATTTTTCTCTTTCTTGGCCTGTGGAATTGTAGGTAATCGTCTCCCCTGCTGAGTCTTAGTGCTTGTCTCTTACTGGTATAATCAACGTCTCTCTCTCTGTTTTAGCGTGTCTCCTATGTGTGTTCTTGCTCACCGACACATGAGTACTCTATCACCTTTACACCCCGCTCCCCGGCTTCACACGCACATACAGACACTCACTCTCTGCTTTACACAGAAAACACAGCTCTATCGCATTTCTTTTCAAACATAAGGTGCTGGTTCATTTGTTTCTTTGTTTTTTACATTACAGCAGTGTTTCCGATAGTATGCGTAAGCTTGTGCAGGTAGTAGAAGGAAGGGCTATCGGGTTGGTTCAAGCCAAAACCTTTTTGGGATTCTTGTTTTAAGGAAAAGTTAAATTTAGGATCCTTAAGGTGTATGTCCAACTGATGCACAGGGGCTTGTGATCCACCTACTGTAATTTCTCAAAACCTAATAAATATGAATTCATGATTGCGGCACAGTAGTGCTTCCTCCAGTTAGTGCCCCTAGAACATTCACCTTCATGAATTTAGTTTTTTTCCTGTAAAACATTGTAATTGGAACTCTCCAAAATTCCATTGATGCCAGTAAGCATGCATAACCTTATTATCAGACGATTTCAATGTCCATCCAATCCAATCCTATAACTCTTAATCAAAACTTTTTCCAACTCAGTCCACTCAATCCTCTTTCGCTTTCCCTCGGTACCCTTGGCGTGATGTGTAAGTATGATCTATATGCACTTTGCCTCATGTCTCTAAGCGCAAAACCGAGTGTGGATGAATTGTTCGGTCTTCTCAAAAGCCAATAAAAGTGTAATTACATGGCTTGGGCCTTGGTGACGGTGCATGGTGCAGGTGACAGCTATAAGGAGGGAGAGCAAGAGAGCATGAGAGAGAGAGAGAGAGAGAGAGAGAGAGAGAGAGAGAAAGGGAGGGACGGATTATTGTCAGCACACCCCAGCCTCCGTTGGCTGCTCTGACTGCCATCGCCTCAGCAGGGTCACCTTGAATGCAAGCACTACAATTTTACCAGTCATTAAACTCTTAATCCAGGCTCAATGTGCACTTCTTTTGCCATCGCTCAAAACTGACGAGGCTGTCATATCACCCGCACCATGACACTGTATGTCTCATATGGCAGAAATGATGTATAGAGACACAGCATGGCACAGATTGCAGTGCAATTAACCGGTCTGTGCATTGAGCAAAAACAACAACATAGCATTCCCACCGTTTAATGAACTAAATCTGTATGATGGGGTTTGATGTTCAAGATAAACTCCTAATATCTGTATTTAAACCACAGATTTATCTACACTAGTCATGAGGTATGTGCAAGCTAGATAAAGTTCAGCTACTGCTTCAATACTAAATGTAAGGTTTCAAGGAGTCAGCAAAAGTCTACATTATTTTCGTTTAGGGTAGTTTTATATTTTCAGAAAGTATGGTCTGTTTTTTAGGAAATCTTATGTTGGTTAAATATCATTTTGGTAAAATGGTCATTTTTTTGTCCATCCATTTTAAAATCTTTAAATTTTTCTCACGTTTAATTACAAATGTGTTATGAGGGGGCGCTTCAATATGGCGGCCCTCTGTATTTAATATTATATGGGAGCCCCAACGCAGGACTTGGAGGGATATGGGCCGTGGATTGTTTATTTCGGGAGGAATAATCGGCTCGCGTGAACACCACASAGTTTATAAGGAGAAGGAGGGCGCGCTTATGGCGGCGCGTGTCACGGTGCTTCGTCACACAAACAGGTACTTTGTTAGCTGTTGTGATTATTCTTGCCTTTTCCACCGTTCTTTTCAATTCTCTCCCTTTTTTCTTATCTCCTTCTCTTTTCACTTTTCTCTTTTCACTTTCCCTTTTCACTTTTATCTTTTCTCTCTTCACTTTCCCTTTTCACTTTTATCTTTTCTCTTTTCACTTTCCCTTTTCTCTTTTACTTTTCTCTTTTCACTTTCCCTTTTCTCTTTTACTTTTCTCTTTTCTCTTTTCACTTTCTCTTTTCTCTTTTCACTTTTCTCTTTTCACTCCCTATACCAGAGCCACGCTCTCGTACCTGGTGCTATCTAATGTTCGCACAGCGTGCGCTGGTTTCTGGGAGCTTAAGTACCTTACCGGCCAGGTGTAGCTCGTCTTCCTTGATTGTTAATATTGCGGGGTTGCCTAGCAACCGCCTGTCGCATGTGTGGCCGTGTTACAAAATGTCAATATTATGGATGGCAGAAAAGAATCAGCCAAAACATGGTACTGTATTGGTGCCAAAACGTGTCTCACCTGGGTATAATGTAATTTTCTTTTTTTTTTTTACATTTCAAAAATCTTAATTGTMAATCAGATGAAACTTGGCCAACTTATATTTCACATAAAAAGACATAAACCTGAAAAAGTGTATTATTCTAAAATGCAAAATTGTTAAGATATTGCAACATGAATCTGACATGGTTACAGACACTACAGTTGGGGAACAATTTTTTGGGAAAAAATATCCTTAAAAAATATCCTTAATTTTCACGTTTACAGACAAGCATTTGCGTTTAAAACTGGTGATCTTGACACTACCAAGAATGCTTTTAGYCCAGGCAAAACCTGACAAAATTTGAGGCATGATGGTATTTACATAATCAGAAAATAAAAACCCAAAATTCAATTTAATCAGCATGGACGTTTGTCCATGTTTCTGTCTCTGAAAATGTCCCTGCAAGTCCAGCATGACATGGTGAGATGTTTCTACTACTCACTTAATATTCTTCACACACTCCTTCCAACTGGCCAGATCTAACATACTCACTGATGTGTTTTTCTCAGACCAGACAAAGCGAGCATGATAAATTGGACAATAAAGGCTTTAATACAATACACGAGACATGGACTGAAGGCGGACGGTTTTGTGAGCTGAGCTGAGATGAGCTCAGTGAGAATAAACAGGCTCTTGAGCAGAAACTCAAAGTGAGGAGAAACAAAGCCCCGTTATTAACGCAGTCACAGCTTATCTGCTCAAAGTCTCATCTCTGAGATCTGGTTTAAGGATCAGGACAAGGTCCCACAGCAGGTTCTTCAGCAGAACTAAGTGCTGTTTTTTAAATTTTAGTTCCCATAGGTGTTTTTATAGACTGACTTTTATTAAGGATCAGGAAGATTTAAACTAAAGACGCTCAAGTGTTCCTCAAGGAATCCTTAGACATTTATTGGTCCTAAAATCTTGGAAAAAGCGTGCTTTGGAAGGATATTGATGTAACACTCACTTTTTAGATGATTACAGGTTTAACACTCTTTAAAAAAAGGTTCTTTGAATAGCTACCAATTTAGAATAATCAGAACCAATATATATATACAATGGAACCTCGGATTGCAAGTAATGTGGTTTACAAGTGTTCCACAAGACGAGCAAAGATTTTTAATACATTTTGACTTGAAAACCGAGCAAGTATTGGTTTACGAGTGCCGAGTATCATATATCACGCATGTGCTCTTGTTTTGACACGAAGCCTCACGTGATCACAACTGAGATGAAATGATTTTTCTCTCTCTTGCGCAGCGGAATTGTGGGTAATTGTCTCCCCTGCTGGGTCTTCGTGCTCGTCTCTTACTGGTATAATCAACGTCTCCCTCTCTGTTTCAGCGTGTCTCCTATGTGTGTGCACGCACATAATTTGACACCGACACACACACACACACACACACCCACACACACACTCTTGCCTTTACACCGTCCTCCCCGGCTTCACACACGCAGACACTCTCTGTTTTACACAGAAAATTCTGCTCTGTCGTGATTCTTTTCAAAGGTAAGGTGCTGGTTCATTTGTTTGTTTGTTTTTTTAACTTTACAGAAGTGATTCCGTTAGTATGAGCTCACGCAAGTGTCAAGGATTTATTTTTTTTCCCCGTTAAAACAGTGTTTCCATTGGGTGTGTGTTGTGAAACTTAAAAAGCGAGGTGGGGGAGGGAGGAGGAGCTTTACTGTAGAAGACAAGGTGAGGGAAGGGGCTAATTCCACACACACACACACACACACACACAAATACAGAACAACGGAAACACTTATCTGTCAGGATTTATTTTAACTTTTTTTTAAAGGTAAAGTGCAGGTAAATTTGTTTTATTTTTACTTTATATATTGTATTCATTATTTTTTATGTATTTATTTTTTTGGGCTGTGGAACGAATAATTTGAGTTTTCATTATTTCCTATGGTAGAATTCGATTGGGTTTATGAGTGTTTTGAAATACGAGCCCGCTTCCGGAACAAATTATGCTCATAATCCAGGGTTACACTGTATATGTATGTGTATATATACAAAACACACACACACACACACACACACACACACACACACACACACGTCACAACTTGATCACAACTATCACAAAATAATGATGCATTTACACGGTATCGCAGACAACACGGCACGCAACAAAAACACCCAAATAGTGCACCTTAAGCAGAAATGCGTTGACTCTGATGTAATTTTATAGTACAGTTGAGAGCAGCTGAAGCAATTCAGAGTGCATTACATTGAGTGGTACACTGGGTGATATATAACCAGAACCAGAAATACAATAATTCCCGTTCTACAAACATTCTTTGTGAGTTGATAAAAGGTTTGGAGATTATACTCTTCTGGAAAAAAAAATGGTTGATGGCTTCTGTTGAGTGTTTAACACTTTTTTATTTTTGATAAAATGTTTCTCCTGTAAAAAGTGGAGCATCCGTTGCTATATCGAGGCTGGAGGTTCTCTATACACTCCGACAAGTAAGAATACGAAGGACGAGGTAAGGGTGTCAATACTTCTGAAACATGTTTGCAAATTTAATATGGGAAAAATACCTTATTGGAGATATTGACACATTTGTGTCATGTTCATATTCTATAAATAAACCAGGGTGGCACAGGGGTTTGCATTGTTGCCTCGCTCCACCAGGATTGGTGTTCGATTCCCACCTTGGGTTTGTGTGCACGGAATTTGCAGGTTCTCCTCATGCTTGGTGGGTTTCCTCGGGGGTAATCCGGTTCCCTCCCACAGTCCAAAGATATGCAGATTACACTAATTGGCATTTCCGAGTTGCTTATAGTGTGTGTGTGTGTGTGTGTGTGTGTGTGTGTGTGTGTGTGATTACTTGTGTGCCCTGTGATAGACTGGCAGCTTGTCCAGGCTCCAGGCTTTCTGTGACCCTGAACTGACAATAATGGAGTTTATTTTCTACATTTTTTTTTTAACAGTAATTGCCAATACTTCAAGTGCCAATACTTTTGGACATTACATTTTAGAAAAAAAAAAAACAGAAGCTCTCCATCATATTCAGTCTAAAAAGCTAGTTCTGGTGATGTGAAGAGCCGAAGCGAAATGAGATGATGAGTCTCCTTCAACACGGCGTACGAGACTTAAATGTATTAAACATTAAAGTAAACGATAACGATCAGTTATCTCCTTCATCAGTGTGACTGCTGATAGCCCGGAATTAATTCATCATTAGATTCTATTAGTGTGTGAATGAAGGTCTTATGGGTTAATTAGGTAAAATAAGAGTACTGGGAGTACTGGGAGTATGGCTGATGGGAAAATTACAATATATGAAAAAAAAACAAATATATATATATACACACACACATACATACAGTATATATATAGATTTCATATATTCTTCATTTTATATATATATATATATAAACCTATATACCTGTATATACCTATACCTGTTCTTAACCTATAGGGTTTAATATGATTTTGGCCCTTCAGCATCTTTGGGATGAATTCGAGCGGAGACCTCGAGCCAAGCCTTCTCATCCAACATCARTGTCTGAACTCACAAATGTGCTTCTGGACGAATGGTCAAAAAGTCCCATAAACGTGCTCCTAATCCTTGTGGAAAGCCTTCCCAGAAGGACCAATATCATTTTAAATATCATATTAAATTCTGTGATTAAGAGTTGTATGTTACTAAAGTTCATATGCATTTGAAGGCAGATGAGSAAATACTTTTGGCAATAAATCTTGCATAAAATGCAAAACAAACTTGTTTACTTGGCTTTCCACTGACGCAAACAAGTTGTGAACAGATCCCGGATGTACGAGTAACTTAGCCGGTGTTCAAGCCTGACAAAATTCCACTTCTTAAGGCAAAAAGTCGTGAGGAGGCTATTATATACCGAGATACCACTGTACTGTATATAAAATTATAATAATGATAATCATAATTATTATTATTACTGAATTTCTCATAATTAATGAATTATTAAATACAGATATAATAGAATACTATAAAAAAGGGAAATTAGATGTATGTACTGTAGCATATAATGCTAGTAAGCTATCATGTATTTAACATTGTGTGACAGACGTTTTTAAAAACCCTCAATTTAAAACTATAAAGATCTACGTATAGATGAGTTTAAGGCTTTTTTTATGCATCCCAGATGCATGTCAATGAAATGTAAACAAACCGCTACTGCCAGGACCATAAATCTTGGAACAACTAAATTTTTATGGTATATGACATTTTATATACACCAGCACAATGACTTTGAAATGAAACACTTAGGATTTTAGCAAACTTGAGACTTCCAGCTTTAATTCAAGGGGTTTGACAAAAGTGTGGCATCAACCATTCGGGAATTACAGCCAATTTCATTCACACACATACACACACACACACACACACACACACACACACACACACACATACACACACACACACACCCAGCCCATTTTGGGGCTCATAAATCATGGTACAAAGGGCTGACAAGCATTTGCATGGCCAGGTGTGGCCATATATATCAGAAAAGCTAACATATTAAAACGTGTCAACGTGGGTTGGAATCGGTGTCAGACTCTAATTCCCAGAATGCGGTATGACCTGCAAACATGGCCGGTGCAGTCTACAACGAACGTCCACCACAGACTTTGTGTGTCACTAATAGTCGACTTCATGCCATTGTTACTGTTATCAAGGTCACTGAACCTGTTTCATGAGTCCACATCTTGCTCTTGGATGCCCTTACATGTACCACTACCTCCTTCCTGTTCATGATTTAGCCTTGTTTTGATCTGCGAAATGAATAAGTTTCTGTCAACCTGCGTTTGCGGCCTYGCGTCTCTTCCTGACAGTTTGCATTAAAACGAACCTGTTAGTTGCAGCWCCACAGAGTAGAAAATTAATTGACGCCTTATGAGAATTCACAATGGAGAATGCAACAGCGCTACGGTGCAAAAAGACAATATTTCCGCCTTGCACAGTTTAAGCCATGGCCCTTTTTTTTTTTTTTAACAGGATTGTTATTATTTTAAACGTGTTAAAGTAGTAAACTGGCTCGCTCAGACGAGACGATTCCTGACGTTTAGTCTAAAAAGACTAATTGAATAAAACAAGTTCAATCACATTGCTTTGTATTTTAAACAGAGCCTCGTTTTATATATATATATATATATATATTATTACTTCAAATTTAAGTCAATGTCAGATCCACCTGCAGTGTTTGCAGTTTCATGCTGCTGATGCAAGATTTTCCGAAGAAACTAATAAAGTGTACTGCGCCCGCATGTCACCCTGCACACACTCTCCTCTCCAGCAAGTCAAGAAGAGCGTCATCCTCCATCTTAAGCTCTCCCGCTGCTTAGACGAGGGTTTAATTATGCATTAGCGAGAAATGCTTCTTTGCTTTCCCTCTTTACTTGCTCCGTGCAGAGCGCAGAAATATGCAATCATCTTTCCTATTCTACTGCCTTTGCATTTCCATATTAGTGAATTTCAGCGTTAAAACCCCATAAGCTCAAACTCTTCAAACCTTCCCTGTCTGAACAAGTTTAAAAACTCTATATCGCACACAACCACAGAGACATCTCTAACCCCTTAATGCCAAATATATGACTAGTTCAAGTTTAGTCCAGGCAGTACAGTAGCACTTCGACAGCTCTGATTGTAAACGTAACAGAAGCAGGAAGGAAACAAGTAGGAGTCATGCTTGCGCCATCAGCAGCGACCCGACCAGCTGTAATAATGATGTATAATTTAATCCAAGAATGCATTTCTGTGCTCTACAGGCCCTGAGCCACTCCTCCTCTTAGCCATGCATTATTTAAGCTAATGGTGACCCCAAAATAGAAAAACACCACCTGATCTCGTAAAAGTTTCATTGCTTAGAGACCACTGCGGGTGGAAGTAAGTGCTCAGAGTGGGACGCTGCATGGAGAGGCATACAGAAAGCAGTGTGTCAGCCCTGATTGAAAGTGAAAGATGACTTTTTTTTTTTGTTCGGGGGGCGGGGGGGCTTGAGCGCATCAGAGACTTTAACGACTGCAGAAAGATTCTGATTGGACGGTCAAACGCCGGTAAACCCTTGAGGGATCTCACTTCCTTTGATTTCTTGCACTGTGACCCCTGCCAGGGTGAGGAGTGGTTCTTTGAATAACATGACCCCATTAGACACCATTTAGAGTCACTGGATGATGTCACCGATTAAAACTGGTGTTTTCCTGTCCAGCTTTTATTCTTATGGAAACCAATAAGAATTTCTATTTTCTTTTCTCTAGACCACCACAAAGTCAAACTATTGCATCTATATATAGTTCGTCCCTCGAGGGTTGTCAGATATTGAAGCATGCACCTGTACATGATGTCTCTGTAGGCTGTAGCTTAACGGGAACTAAAAGACCCAAACCCTAATCCAGCATGACGATACCTCTGTGCACAGCATGACGACATGGTGTTTTAAGGTTGGCCTGGAACCCCACTGAACCATCACCTTTGGGCTGACCTGACCCAAAGGTCAGGTCAACCCAAAGCCTCTCGACATTCCAGCACCAGCTCCTGAGCTCACTAATGCCCGTGTAGCTGAATAAGCACAAATCCCCAAGGAAATGATCCAGAATCTAGTAGAAAGCCTTCTCAGATGAGTGGAGGTTATTATAACAGGACAGGTGGAATGAATCTGGAATGCGAGTTATGCAGGATGCAGTTCTAGGTCTCGATTAGCAACTCGTCAGCTCGTTGCCAGCAAAGATGGCTTCTAGGATTTAGAGAAGGAACATAATGAAGTAAATTGACTTCTTTCCCGTACTTAAGTACGGATTTCACATATCTGTGGTTGGCTTGAGTGGTTTTATTGATGGATGCTTTTTAACTTTACTCCACTGCATTCTACAACAAATATTTGTATTTTCTATTTCACTACAATTCTGCATGGCATTGCATTACATAATCAGAGCGCTGCTTAGTATTTGACGTGGACGTCATGCGCAATGGCCAGCAGGTGTGGACTGCACGATTTGCTTTCCCATGATTAAGTAGCAGGTGTTTGAAATCAGGAGTGGAGATGGTTGCTAATCACAAAGTAACAGCAAGCCAGGAACAGCTCAGTGGTTAAGGCATTGGACTGTTAATATTATTATTATTTGGAAGGTCCCAGGTTCAAATCCCACGACTGCCAAGTTGTCCCTGTTGGACCCTTGAGCAAGGCCCTTAACCCTTAACTGCACACATGTATAATGTAATACAAACGTAAGTCACTCTGGATAAGGGTGTCTGCCAAATGTAAATGAGGAAGAGAAAAAGTCTTTCACTATGACTTAAAGGCTGGCGACTTTGATACTTCATTCAATTTTAAGTCAAGTTTGTACTTTTGCTCAAGTATACTTGTAAAAGCAGGACTTTTACTTTTACTTGAATAATATTTTACCTAGAAATCTCTTTTACTCAAGGATATTTTGTTTACTTTCTTCCCCTCTGATAGTCTTCCTACATACTACTTATTTTGTAACCATCACTCAGTTATCGAGCTAACTGTAATCAACCAATTGTGTTTCCTCTTCAGGCAGAGAGAGGACATGATTAGAGGCTTCTTTTAATTAACAGGAAATAGTAAAAAGCTCTAAATACTATAGGCTAGCTCACTAAACTACTGCCATGTTTAAACACTATTGGCTGTTTCATGAATCAGTTTAACGGTTTAATAAGTGTCTTATCCTGGATCTTCCTGCCTCCACAAAACAGCTCGGCTCAATTAGGCGTCTCAGAATAATCTGCTCACACGTTCATGGTGTAGTACAAGTTCAACCAGCGAGGGGCAGCACGGCTAGGACGAGATAAGAAGAGATTTCAGCACCAAACTGATCAGGACTAGGACTAGGGTCTCAAATCATATTCTGGTGCACAGGCGAGTATAACGCTACACGAAATGCTAAGACAGCAGTATAATGTGAAAACCTCCAGATTTGATGACTTTCTGTTTTCCAAATCCATGACCATGCAGCTTTTTTTTTTATTTTTACTTTTCAGACAAAAACAAAAAGCAACATAAATGTCAAAGAACAGAACAAAACAAAAACCTTGAAACAAGATATAAAAATAGTCCCATCCCTCTTTAATTACAGGCTGTCCATTAAATATATAAATAAATAAAAACTTGACTTTGCGCTATCATTTTCTTTCCTGTTATGCTGTCTAAGCAGTACTCGGCACTTTAGATCACTCTGTACTGTATGTGTGTGTGTGTGAGTGAGATGGACAGTGTGAAAGAGAGGTGGAAGAGGCGGTTAATGGGAAAGGCTAAGGTGGCAGGTCCTTGGGCAGTAAAATCTACCTGGTTCCATCCATCAAACCCGCTCGTCATATCAGCAGCTTAAAATACCCCATAAAACACCGTTATCGTAGGACGGACCTTCCGAGGCAATTAGGCGGCAACTTCATTAGTGTAAGTGTGACTGGAATAGAGCCACTAAAGCTCAGGACTGTATATAGAGTGAATCCGGGTCGTACAGAATGTTTTATCATCGTGGTGCTTTTTCATTTTCTAAATAAATATGTCCTCTTTTTACATGGTTTTATCTTTTTTTTTTTTGTTTCGCATGGTAGCTGATGTGCCAATTTGCAAAGCATTTGTGAATTAAATCTCTCATTATAACAATCTCCAGATTATCAGAGGAAGCTGCGAAGATAAAACTCACGCCTTCGGCAAGTGTTTGACAACAGTGCTAATCTTTTTTTTCTTCTTGAGTTTGAAACAGCATGGATTATAAGGACGAGATAGCAGAACTGCCTTAACTATTTCGTGTGTATCAAAGACGCCTGTCTCTATGATGTCTCTGAAACACTTTGTTACACATTAAAAGTTTTAATACGGCGGCACAGTGGCGTAGTGGTTAGCACTGTCGGCGTGCGCCTCCAGGGTCCAGGTTCGATTCCCACCTCAGGGTCTGTGTGCATGGACGTTGCATGTGCTACGTATGGACTATGGTTCGGATGGTCCCAGGTTCAAGTCCCACCACCACCAAGTTGTCCCTGTTGGGCCCTTGAGCAAGGCCCTTAACCCCAACTGTTCAGATCTATTATGAGATAAAAATGTAAATCGCTCTGGATAAGGGCGTCTGCCAAATGCCTAGATGTAGATGTAGATGTTCTCCCCGGGTTTCCTCTGGGTGCTCTGGTTTCCTCCCACAGTCCAAAGACATGCAGATTCGGCTGGTCAGGGGTACTGTAGCTCTGTGGTTAAGGCATTGGACTATGTTTCGGGTTCAAACCCCACGACCACCAAGGTTCCACCATTGGGCCTTTGATAATGTGAATGTTGACCGGAGCTCTTACCACAAATAAATGAGAATAAATGCAATGGTAATCACCACTGGCTTCCACTCCCTATGTGGACTCCAGAAGTTCTTGGATGAATGGAAAAAAATTATTTTAGTAATGCTACAGGAGATCTATCATCGTCGAGTAGTTTTATTTGTTTAGCACAGGGGTGTCCAAATCCAGTCCTGGAGGGCCAGTGACCAGCACAGTTCATAATTCACCAACACCTAAACACACCCACTGAACCTAGTAATTAACTGATTAGTTAAATGAGCTGTGTTTGAGGAGAAGAAGCACCAAACTGTGTTGGACACTGGCCCTCCAGGACTGGATTTGGACACCCCTGGTATAGCACATTTAACACAACAGCAGTTGACCACAAACATATGTATAGGACATTACATGCACATATACACTGAATCAGCCATAATAATAATAACCTCACTGCCAGATGAACTGAATAACAATCATGATCAATTATACCCCAGTAAACTGGTGAAAGGTTCATGGCCACCCAAGGCCCACCTGTGCCCACATGAACCAAAGGCCAGGCTGTCTGGTCCTGTCTGATCCCACGGAAAAGCCAATGCAGCAGCAATTGCCAAAAAAAAAAACACACAAGGGTTAGCAGGCAATGAGCCCAAGGCCAAACTTCCACAATCCTAATCCAACTGAGCACCCATGGGATGGGCTGGACAAACAAGAGGCTGCACCCTGCTTCCCACAGCACCCAGAGAAACCGCTGTCCCAAAGCAAAGCAAATAAAAATATATAATTGGTATATTTCATGAATCAAAATCATGATACAGAATCACAATCCAAATCCAAACCAAGTGTCGCGATATCGCACCTTATCTCAGCGTTTCTTACCGCTCTTCGTCTTAACATCATGTTACTGTACAGTACAACCCCCTTATACAAACCCCCTTACTGTAAATAACGCAAGGATCATTTTATAAATATTAAGCATTGAAAGCAAGCGTACCGTAGTTCCAGCATATCTGGCTGAAGAGTTGTGCTAATTATTTAATCGATGGAACAAATATGTGGCAGGACTCGGGGTGTCCACCTCCTCACAACCGTGGCTAGAATCTGAGAATTCTCAAGTGAGTTGTGTGACAAATTTCTGTACATGGTCTTCAGGAAGCAATCACGCTGGAAGGACTGCAGACGCCTTGCTGACTCTACGCCCAGCCGGATCCGATATATAGAAGAATAAAGGACTTCCTAATAAATATTGATTGTTGTAGAGCAATTTTATGACATAAAATAACAAAGTATTTTTATTATCTTTGATCGCATTGTTTAAAAAACATTAAATTACATTTTTGTCTCAATACTTTTGGCTACAACGTTAGTCCAAGTGATGCAATACATCACTATGTCATGTGATATATTTCATGACATGTCTATGAAATGGTGGAATGAACATTAATAACGTTGTTATGCCAGTTTTATAACCTGATATTCCAGTTTTTGGACCATCTTACTAATACAGTTCAGAAACAATACCCCTAATCCTAAACTTAAATCAGTTCTGAACAGATCACTGCTACTCATGTGCTATCTTCCATAACACATCTATGTGCTGCTTATGTCTGTCATACGAGGCAGTGTTGAAGCTAGGGCGTCAAACTAATCCACTAATGACACAATGACATTAGTGGATTAGTTTTAATGTAATAAACAGTTATAACGGCTTATTAGAGCACTTGCCATGTTCCATGGTACACTGAAATTGCCTCATGATGTAATAAGTTGTTATAACTGCCTTATAATGCAGTATTCAGTTTAAGTTATGGAGACAGCTTACTAATCCACTTCTGTAATAATTAGGTCATATCAAACTCAACTAACAGCTCAGTAGAATACAAGATGTCTAATGGGATGTTTATGAAGCAGTTATGTCAGTCTTATAACACAGTGTTTAAGTATTATTAAATCAGTTTAGATGGCCATTTGTGTTACATTGCTCTTGGATCTAACATGACTAATTAAACGTGTGCGCTGAACTAATCTGCATGTGCCATCTACCACGAATTGTTTACGAAGCAGTTATGTCAGTCTTATGATGCAATGTTTAAATGAAGTGTTATTAAAGCAGCTTACTTGGCTTTAAGCGTCAAACAGATTCCATTTTATTCATGACATGTTTATGAGGTCATTATGTCAGTCTTGTATTTATTAGGTTTATTTTAGTGTTGGGTATAGCTGCTGTTGTAAGGTTATTATTTTTAATTGTGTACATTTTTATGACAATTAAATGTGCGGAAATAAAAGGGGACAAAAAGTTGAAAGAGAGAAAGATGTCTATTTTTTTGCTTTTTCGCTTCAATGCTTCAAGTCTCAAGCTGTATATATATATAAAATTTGTGCACGAGTATGCAAATTTTGTTTCCCGGCATGTGCAGCCACGCACACATTTACAGGCGCACAGCACACTGCGCCACCTTAATGTCTTCCCATAAGAAAAGTTATTACCACATATGAAACCGTCAGCCTCGACAGGGTGCTCTGTGGAGTTGTTACCACGCTCATGAAGAAGGGAGCAAATAATTGAATTCGCCACTGTTGCCAGAACTCGGCGGGTGATATTTTAGCGGCGAACTATTGAAAGGAACAGACAAATTACGATCCTGCCGCATGAATTTGATATCACTTGTCTCACAGCCTGAAGGGTGACTGCATGTGGCTGCGTGATGTCGCAAAAGCCGGTCCGGAATCCAATTCCACGCACGCAGCGAGTTGTGAGAAATATTAATTATGCCTTGACTTTACCTGCACAGTAAATCCAGCCACCTGGACCCTGGACTCTCAGTCATGCCTGAAGTAGAGGACCGTGCATGGAGGATTCATAAGCGAAGCCGCTCTCTTGGCCATTAGTCTTCCAGGAGCTAGGCGAGCCTCGGCTGGCTGCTTTCCCGCTTACGCGAACCTGCATGCGTGTGGGTGTGGGTGTGGGTGTGGGTGAGTGGTTGGGAAATTACACTCCTGAGTGTTCAGTTCTCTACGTATCATATTACCGGGATGCCATTATGGTGCCACATGGGTTTTCCTCTCTATACATTCATTAGAATTCGACTACACGTCTGTGGGACCATAATAGACCTTGATATGTCTCACTTTTCCCTCGGCACGTTGGCGTTATGGTTACACATTCTGGCTGGAACACGCAGGAATGGAAAGGAAAGGAGCAGCAGGAACAGCTGAAACAGATTCCTGGATGTCCTGGGTTCTATGCAAGGACCGATGCGATACAAAAAGGCCGAAACACTGTATTGGTGCCAATTTAATTTTTTTATGTTATACATGTAATCCAGAAAAGTTTATGCAAAATAGAAGTAACCAATATTTTCTTCCCTAAAAATTTAAAAGTGCTAAATTCAGCCGTTTTGGAGAGATGATTTTATATGAGCCCTAAAAATGGCCATTTTTCAACATTATACCGTCTCGCTTCAAAAAAAAAAAAGATAATTTAAAAAGCAAAATATTCATATTTCTTTATAAACATTGCTTCTAGAAGTATATGACCAGTAAAAATGTGGCTTAAATTGAAGCATTCTGTGCAGAATTCTTTTTCGAACAACAACAAAAAAAAAATGTAGTGTCCGTAACCATGTCAAATTCATGTTGCAATATCTTGATTTTGCATTTTAGAATAATGGACTTTTTCAGGTTCATGTCTTTTCATGTGAAATCCAGACTGGCCAAGTTTCATCCGAATGACGATTAAGATCATTGAAAGATTAAAATGTTTTAAAATTACGGACACTACATAGAAAGGCACGAAATTGTATTCAGAAAATGTGTTTCTTTTATCTATTTATATCTATTAAATATAAATGTGTATGCATATTTACAAAAAAAAAAATGGTGTTATATGAAAATAATATTTTCCTATATGAAAATTCACTTTTTCTCATAAGTGACACTTTTTAGCACCGATACCATCGGCCGAAAGCATACTGTACATTCCTACATCATGTAATGTTTGTTTATTAAGTACACGAGAATGTTGTTCTATGCAGATCCTATTAAGGAGGCCAGAATAGCTCAGTGATTAAGGCATTGGACTCCTGATCGGAAGGTCGCAGGTTCAAACCAACCAAGTTGCCGCTGTTGGGCCCTTGAGCAAGGCCCTTAACTGTCAACTGCTCAGATGTATAATGAGATGAAAATGTGAGTCACTCTGGATAAGGGTGTCTGCCAAATGCCTAAATGTAATATCTGTGGTTTCTTGCACAACATTGTAAACTTTTCTACTGAATCTTCCACATTTAACTTTTTAAATAACCTCTGCTTCAACGGTCAATCCATCATCACAGCACATTGAGCATATTAACGCTTTCACAATCTAAAGAAAATAGACGTGATCCCGTCTTTCTTTTCTTGTTAAGGGTCAATAAAATGGTCTTGTTTTATGGTTATCCATGTCTTTTTTCCCCCCTGCCACTTACAGTATCAAGCTCCAGGGCTAATTCTTTTGATAATCCATTCAATAGGTAAATATTAGCCAAGTAAACTCTTGATCTTATTGTTTTTTTTCTTTTCTTTTCAGAATAAACATAGTCTTTCTGTGCGTGTTTGCTCCTCTTGGTAACATTAGGCGACATGATGAGTTTGTTATGATGAGAAATTCTCCTTCTATTCCTGATAGGTAATCTCAGTGAAAACACTCTCTCTCTCTCTGAGCTCTCAGACTTTCATCCACTGCGTCTCCGGGGAGGAAGGGGCTTGGATTGACTTTTCACATAAAGTAAAGCCTTTAACCAATCATACAGCAGATTGTTACTGAATTCTTGTAACCAGTTTTAATGCAGAATAAAGGGATTTATTAAAAAAAAAAAAAAAGATGGGAAGCCTGACCCAACCTCAAAGTTGGAGAAAATAAATAAATAAATAAATAAATAAATTTTCTTCGACGTCTGTTTCTTTGCACATGGCAAAAAAGTTAATAAAAATAAAAAAAATAATAAATGAACATGCTTTGAACATATAAACACAAAACAATTTCAATCTGATTAAAGAAATATTAACAATTCTAATTAACGCTGCTACTGATTTCGATGTGTTGTTTGCAGTAAAATAGTTAGTTAGCGTGGATGGTGCAATCGCCCCGGTCAGTAATCCYTCCCTGTTTGGAGCGTAYTGTAGTTCATCTTGATAGGTTTGAAGCTACTACGTAGTGATAACTGAAGAAAAGACATTGACATTGACCTTCCATTACTGTCAAAGTCTCTCAACAGACCCCTGAGAAGACACCACTATTAGGATGGCGAGACTGAGGGGCCGTGCAGAACTGCAAGAGGTGCAAGTGAAATTAAAAAAGGGGGGGGGGGTTATATTGTTTTCTCCCCTGTGAATATCCTACTGTTACAATGACAATGTGACACAACACGTTCAAGGACAACGTGCTTCAAATGCATTTCTGATAACCTTCATGAGCCGCCTTTATAGTTACAAACTATTTTCATATCATAATAACACAACACAATTTATACTGAAATTATTATTATTATTATTATTATTATTATTATTATTATTATACTGAAATTCAGACCTAATAATTTCTGGTTAATCAGCCAGGGGTTGCCAAAGTACAAAATCTCACACTTGTGTTTTTAGATAATTTTTCTCGAGTTGATGTGTTATGTATTGCATATATTAAAATATTATATATTTTGTTTTATTTTTATTTTTTATTTTTTTATTTTTATTTTTTTCATGATTTTCTCCCTAATTTAGTCGTGACCAATTCCTCCCTGTCACTAGGGGGCTCCACATTAAGGCTACTACTACCACTCAGCCGGGAGGGCCGAAGACTATCACGTGTTTCCTCCGAACCACGTGATGCCAGCCGACCGCATCTTTTCGCTCGCGTGAGCTCACGGACGCCCCTGATTGGCTGTAGAGCCGTGATTAATGTGGGAGCACTAAGTACCTCTCATCCCTCCCCTCTGAGAGAGCTCGGCCAATCAGCTCTCTCTAGACCTCCGGCTGCGAGAGGTTACAGCACCACCCGGGACTCGAACTCGCGATCTCCGGATGACAGGGCGAGCACTTTAACCACTGCGCCACTCGGAGGCAAAATATTATATATTTTGAAGCATTTTTTTCAATCAGGTGGTTTAGACGGGATTATTATCAGTTGGAGATCCTACACACTAGTCCTAAAAATCTTTCAGGTCATTATAATCTTCTACCCATTATAATCTTCTACCCAGAACAGCAACAAGAGAACATTCTCAGCAAAACTAATGATCCATTCATGCATCGTCTGTATCATTTATACTGTGCATTAGTGGCAGAGGGTTTAGAGAATATCCAGGGCACGCGGCAGGGTACACTCTGAATATGGTGCACACACACGCGCACACTCACCCAGTCAAACACTGGGGGTCATTTGAAAATGCCAGTCAGCCTCCAATACATCACGCATCTTTGGATTGTGGAAGAAGAAAACAAAAACCGGTTCCAGGAGGATGGAAATTGAGTTCCCAATTGAGATTCATATTCCGGCAGTGCAAGGTGGCAGTGCTAACCACTAAACTACCATTCTGCCCTAACTAATGATGCATCATTAACTAATGATGTTAAATGTTTTAATGTATTTCCATTGCAAAAGATTCTCAAATGTGACTCTACTGGTTTCTCTGGATGACACTTCTCATTCCAAATGTCTAAATTAGATTTAGAAAGAAAAAGAAAAGAAAGAAAGGAAAAAAGCATGGCAGAGTGCATATGCAATGATCAGTCAAAACAATATGCCCTAATATTGAGTATGTCCCCCTTTTGGCAACAGGCCTGATCTGTCGAGGCCTCGGCTCGGCTAGACCTCTGGAGGTTTGTTGTGGTATCTGGCGTTTGAACATGATGAGGTGGAGCCTCCATGAATCAGACTTCCTGAATCAGTGACAATGTTCAGGTAGGTGGTACATGTCAAAGTAACATCCGCATGAATGTCAGGAGCCAAGGTGTCCCCACAGAACATTGCCCAGAGCATCACACGTGTTCCTATAGTGCATTCTGGTGCCATTTCTTCCCCAGGTTTCCTCAGGTTGGTAAAAGAAAATGTGATTCATCAGACCAAACCACTTGCTTCCAATGTTCAATTCTGATGCTCACATGCTTGGGTCCTGCAATCCATGTGGATTAAACGTTGACATTCCCCATCTACTTTAACATCGTCACTGACCAAGTTACACCTCTTCATGGAAGCCGTGTTCCTTGATGGCAGTGGCCTCTAAATCGCCCTGCAACCAGTTTATGGTGTTGACACCGCCTCCAAATTTTCCAGAGCTCAATCCAATCTCTGGAAAAACAAGTTTGATCCATGAAGGCTCACCTAGGAACCTACAGGCCTTGCTACTACTACTGTAAAGATCGGCTTGGTGCCAAAGTCATGCATCTGCATTACTTRATATATACGATACATGCTGTGAAACAGGATGTCATGTGATTTCAATGCTATTATTGTACACGTAAATTAGATACTATATACTATAGAGAAACCTATACAGTATATGATACTGTAAACTTTAATCTCACTTCTGAATTGATACTTCTCCCTTGCCCCCCTTCCTGCTGCTCCCACTAGCCCTGGCATTTGGGAGCCATGATGCACTTCAAGGTTATATTTCCATAGGAAAAAAAAAATGTTATAGGACCAAGGATGGATATGTCATAATAAACTGTCCAAACACCTGTTATGCCATGCATATTTATATGCATACTTTTTTGCATCCATAGTTTTTTTTTTCTTGCATTGAAATAGTCTGCTTTTTTATGTTTCTTTTTGATTACAAATTTGTTTTATTAAGTTTACAATTACTCCACTATGGCACCTTGATTAAGACAATGTGCCATTGGGTTTGGGTCACACAATGGTTGGTACCGAGGCTTTGCACCGAGTCTGTGTGCCTGGAGTTTGCCTGTTTTTCCTGCTCTTGGTGGGTTTCCTCCAGGTACTCCGGTTTCCTCCCATATTCCTAAGAACATGCAAAGTAGGCTAATTGCCTTTCCCATATTGCCTTTAGCGTGTGTGCATGGCTCTCCTGCAACAGTTTGGCACCTTGTCTAGGGTGTACCCTGCCTGGTGCCCGCAGAGTTAGGCTCCAGGCTTCCCGTGACCCTGTAAAGGGTAAACAGTATAGAAGATGCATGAATTTGATGGGGGTTTCCCAGACTGCAAAAAATTTTCCAAAGTATAACGAGAGCCAGTTAAAGACTTTGACAAACCAGATCAGATACCACATGAACATTTTAAAAAGTGCTAATAAAACCCCAGTATGTTACCGCTAACTGTATATTTTAGTGCAATCATATTCTCAGTAATAAGTCATTTTGAAGTAAATAAAGAAAATAAATGAAGTGAGCCAAAAAGTTCCATAAGCACCCCAACAGTAGACCTGCACACGTCCGCACATACACTTTCCAACAAGTAAAATGCGAGCCACGTGTTGAACATCATCTTATGCTGATAATAGCACTATATCCATAAATATGCATCCATTTCGACTTGATCGTATCATATCCATGGGAAAATGACTGCTCGTGAAGTGCATGATTGAGCCATAATCCAGATATTCCTCGAGTTCTTGCGGACTGCTCAGCCAAACATACACTAATAGATCCGCGGGAGGTCGGCGCCCTCCATCTCACCACAGACCAAAGATTTCACATATATTCACTGCTCTCGCGCGTTCTTATTAAAATAATTGAGTACACAAAATTGAGATGGTTCCTGAGGTTTTTTTCCTTTTCCCTAGCTCATACCAGTGATGGAAAAAAGAGAAATATTCTAATTACACTCAGTCATGCTGTGCATGGACAGCGTTCAAGGACATTTAGGCCTATTTGCGTAATCGGGTTGCCATTTGTTTCCCACTGATATTACATCACATTAACAAATTGGAATAAAATGAAAGCAGAACATAATTTGCGTCCTATATACTGTAGTACTGTACATTTGTTTTAATTTATTGATTCAGCACTGTAACCTGAACACATTCACTCCTATGAAGTATTTGAAATATTCTTCATATTGAAATAAGTGTCACATGATCAAATCATTTTGTGCCTTTATAGTACTATGATGAAAAAAAACAAAAAAACCAATTAAAGGACTTTGTTTGTGTTAGCAACCTCCACTAGAGGTCACTGTTCTTGTCTGTTTTTTGTAGTTTTGTTGGCCGACTCAGTTTCCCAGAAGGCACCTYGGTCAGGTGATGAGGGCTCACCTGAACCGAGGTGGCTCATTAAAGTTTCTATAAATAGCAGTTTGTTCTGGGAAACTGGGTCGAGCATTGTTTGTTTGTTAATTTGTTTTGTATTACCGTCATATGGGCATTCCTTTCTGTTTGTTTCTTTGAGTTTATATTTTAGTTATATTGTTTTAAGAGAGCTCTTAGTTTTCTTTAGATTCCTTGTGTTTGTGGATTCATGGAGCCGTCCTGTTTCATGTTTAGTTAAGCAGTGTCTCCTCCTGTGTAAGTACTGTTCTGTGCGTCCCTAGTGTCTGTCTTCTGGTTTAATCCTTTGTGTGTAGCTTCCCTTGTATGTGTAGCCACATGAGGGCTTAGCCGCTAGCAGGGTTAGCCGCTAGTAGGCCTTGACGGCTAGTAGAGTTAGCCCCTAGTAAGGCTAGCCCCTAGTGGGACTGACTGCTAGTGGTTCTGGTCGATAGTAGGTTAGCCACTACTTTGGTATAGCCTCATGTGTGCCTTTCCTTTTGTGTTCCAGTTCCGGTCCCCTAGATCAGTACTAACCCGGTTAGCCACTAATCCAGTTAGATACTAACCCAGTTAGGTCAGCACCCAGTGTCTCCATATTCCATGTAGCTACTAACTTCACTAACCACTAACCCATCCGGTCTCTAGTCTCTGTTGCCCCTAGCCCTGTCTCCAGTCCTGTCTGTGTCTCTCCAGGCCTGTCCAGCCTTGTCTCTAGTTCCCCTGTGTGTCTTTAGTTAGCTCCAGCTCCATGTTTCCTTATGCCAGGTCCCCATGTCAGCTCCTAGTTCCGTGTCAGTCCTTCATCCCTATGTCTGTTTGAAGAGCCCTAGTTATAGTTTGAGTTTGTAATTTTGGTTCCTTTGTTTGTTTCAATGTTTTTGAGTTTGTATTTCTTTTGTAAATAAAAGACTCTTTCTGTTGAACCCCTCTGCCTGCTCTAATATATTCCCACGGCAAGTACACCATCAGCCGGTCTAGCCAGTACCACCAGCTAGACCCCTGACAGTTTGGTATTTAAATACA
>QMIH01000267.1:237999-268467 GCA_003987875.1 Clarias batrachus | reverse complement strand
CAAACACAGCTCACCATTACCCAGCACAACCAAACATAGTTCACCATTATGGAGCACAGAACACAGCTTTCACCCTTACCCAGCACAAACAAACATAGTTCACTTTTGCCCAGAAGAGCCATACACACGTCACCATTAACCGGCACACCTATAGTAGCCCAGTGTAGGGATCTGCCCAATGACGGAAACTTCGAAGCACTTTTTGTAAGTCGCTCTGGATAAGATCATCTGCTAAATGCTTAAATGTACTGTAAATGTAACTGTAAATGTAACACCATTACCCAGCACAGAACACACATTTTACCATAAACCAGCTCAACCAAACATACTTTCACCTTTAACTAGCACAGAACAGATATTTCACCAGCACAACTAAACACTTTTCACCGTGATGCAGCACAGAACACACATTTCACTCTTACCCAGGACTTCCGAACACAGTTCATGATTAACCAGCCAAACACAAGCTGGCCAAACATTACAAAGGTAACTATATAAACATTGCCAAACAATAACCAAACTCACTTCCCTACAATCCTTCATGGCTAAATAAAACTGCCCATACCACATCACTATCTAATGTACAGTAGGGCACAAGGACGGCCTGATATAATAGGTCACCACAGCCAAACACAGCTCATCTGGCTGACGAAATGTGACCATGACCACTACAGAAAAAAAAAAAAAACATGCATCTTATTTATTAATCAATCACTGAGTGAAAACATCTGCCGCTTGTTGATGCACACGCTAAGATTTCAGTCACCTTTATCTGTGATTACAGCACACACTGAGGTGTCCTGTTCATGTGTGAAAATGACTCCTCATGCTCCCAGAGCCGCTCTTTCACAATGAGACCTGGAATATCCTCGTGCTGACAGTGGAAAAAAAAAAAAAACTTCACAGATCATTGGTCACTCAGTACATTCAGGTCGTCAGCTGAGTCAAGACCAGAGCAACTGAAGCCACTACAGATCATAACACTGTCTCCAGAGGCTTCTACAGTGAACACTATGCATGGTGGGTGCATCGCTTCATGCACTTCCCGTCTTACCCTGGCACGCCCATCGCTCTGGAATAGGGTTAGGCTGGACTCATCAGATCACATGACCTTTTTTCCATTGCAGAAATGTATAAGGTTTTTTTCCAGATTAGTCTCACTAAAAAGTGGTTTTCTTACGAACACACAGCTGTTGAATCCCAATCCTGTGAGTTCTTTTCAGTGGAAATGCTCTAGCTTTCACGATTAAACATGGCTCTTGTTTTTGATGTTGATTTTTTTATCATGCAACTTCAAGTAATTTTTGATTTTGTTTTTAAGACCACATGTATTCCACAAAGTTGACAGTTCAGCACTATTCTTCCAGGCTTTGATAATGTGTTGAAGGGCTCTTAACTCTTCCAGCCATTTCAGATCTCCATACAGTAGTTGTTTTCTTTGTTTGATGCCACACGATAATTTGAAGTTTCTGAAATGGGGAGTTTTCACAGTTCACTGCATAACAACTCCTTTTAGACATACCAACAAAAGTCCAATACCAAAGGCAATACCCGAAGAAAGCCAAAAAGAACAAAATGATCACGAAAAGGTGAAAGAGCACCCCTTAAGCAAGATATGTCCTTCATCTTAGGCATAGAAACTGCTTTTTCTTTTTTAAACAAACTCAGAAAACACCATATTTCATTTCTAAGTGCTCTTCTGAACAGTTTATGAATAATTCTATTTATATGCAGCTTGATAAATGAGGCTTGGTGCCTGAGGGTGCGAAAACTTTACAGACATTATACATTGCAAACTTGTTTGATGCGACGGCTAAATGAGTTTTAACTCCGTAAGCATTTAAACATCTGAGGCACTTCCCCTAGTGAAGTGAAGAGCCTGAACCAGTGTTTTGCTTCTCTAGCGCTCCAGGGAAAAGCTGGATTAAGCAGAGGACATAAACCGGATGCTTTGCAGAGCCGGCTGGTAGACACACACCCACGTGTACGCATATACACATGGCGAGTGGTGTTAGTGTCCTAATTACAGCTTCCGACTGAAGCCATGATTAAGTCTATAATTTTTATACCCACCACAATATTAATATTCTAAATCCACACATAAGCTCTATGGGCTTGTAGCACCACGACACTCACACTCGGTCTGTGTCACCCGGAGTAATTCATCATCCTCTTTAACACMTTACTCACTTAGCAAAAGCACAGACACACAAACACTTTCCATTTTCCACTAATCCTTTGTATCTTACCAATATTGGAGCAATACGCCAGGGTTGAAATTAAAAATCTTTCTGCACCTGTGTCCAATTATTTATTTCTTTATTATAAAAACTGAGAGCTACAAATACGAGGATAAATGCACGAAGGGATCTGCTAGACCAGACCAGTTACAGCCTAAATCAAGATGAAAACGATTTAGTGTAGCAATGAAAAATGACTAAATCTTCATGAAGCTCCAAAACCACCTCGATACACCCGTGTACCTGGTTATCCATTCTAATTTATACCACGGCATACTGTAGCTTAAGGCCGCTCTGCTGTGAACACGCGTCAACAAAAGAACCCGAACAACAAACCAGAACACGCCAAGGACGCCAGACATCTGAGAAGCGCATCAGCGTCACAAGCCAAAGGAATGAGAGCAAACAAACCCACGCCAAGCACTTTATACAGAAGCATGGAAAACGCAGCCGGTGTTCCTGATATCACCGATAGTCCTGATGTTCACAAGGAATTTGCATAAAGTGCTTTAATAATTACAGTATAGTCTAAAGAGACTATATTAACCTTTAATTCTAATAAATATTAGAATTCTGGGAATTATGCTGGAAAAAACAGTATTTTGAAAATATTGAATGAATTACAATCGTCTCCATAATTATTTGGAAAAGACACAATTTTCATGTGTTTATTTTCCTACAGTACATCACCACAATGGATTTGAAATGAATCATTTAAGATGGGATTGAGGAGTAGACCTTCAGCTTCGATTCTGTTAAATATTGCTTTAACCGTTTAGAAATGACAGCCAGAAATCCCTCCATTTTCACAGACGTAAAAAAGTAAGCTAACAGTCATAAAGACACAGATGAGCCATAAAGTTAACACCAACTCAATAACATTATCACTTATATACCAGTAAACCGGTGACCCGAAGCCCACTCATGCCCACGGGGAGCAAAGGCCAGACCATGCGGTACTTTGCATTTTTAGCCTAATGATCACCTCCATTTTTGAACGCATATTAAGAATTCCCATGAATGCAATAATTAAAGCTGAAGTCAACTTCCATCACGACTCCAATGCAATTCCAACATAATTTATGTGCTTTTGAATGCCTTTCCAAAGTATTTCTACTAATATAATTTTTGTTGGTAAGTACCATTTCCATTGGATTTCAAAACGCAGAGTGAATATACAGTATGTGGATGATTAGTGAAATTCAGTTAGGTTGAAAGTACAGTACTGCACAAAAGTCTTAAGCCACCTCTCCAAAAGATGTATAATAAATTAAAGAAATGTTTTACTGTGACAGTCCAATTTCATAATTAGTTGTTTATGTAACACCCAAAGCAGCAACCTCATTTCCCCTCTTATCTGTTCCAACCCCTCAGCATTTAGCATCAACTGTATAATATTCATCAGCCTGATCATCATCTGCACCTGACCTTTGCACATTACTGCATACTGCAATGATTTTGGAAGTAGGCTTGAGCTATATGAAAATTTATTGGAATTATATTTGAAATTTTGTTCACTATTTGCATTTTAAAATCCATTGGAAATGGTACTTACTAACAAAGATTTATGGTAAATGCATTCAAAATGCACATACTGTAAATTATGTTGGAATTGAGATGAAGTCCTGTTGGAAATGCGTTAGAAAGATGCTGAAAACATACACCATCATTATATGGAACTATATGTTAAGACATATAGTGGAAATAAATTGGGTTTCGTATGAATTTAGAGGAAATCACTTTGGAGATGAATTGAAAATATTCAGGAATACAGTGGAAATTCGCTACAAGTACTTAAATAAGTTAAAATTAGATTTTTTTTTTCTTAAATCATGCAGGACGTACACAGGAAATATCTAACAAGTATGTTGTAAATGTGTTAGAAATACCGCAGTGAAGCTCCCTGCCTCAGGGTTCTTTGTGTAAAGTGAGGTGGTGGTGCAAGAGTTAAACCGAGATATGATGAAGACATGATGAGCAAGGACTCAAGTGTAACATTATCCCAGACAAAAGCATTAATCTGCGAAGTCAGAGCTGCAGTTAGTGTCCGTATTGTCTCAGTCTAGCATCCCTAGAGTGCATTTAGCTCAACGGCTCGCAGATGGATTCACTGCCTGGATCCGTTCTTACCTCTTTATTACTGCACCCACAAAATGAAGAGGAAGGAGGGAGGAGCGATGGTCTGGACTACACACTGGGGGGGGGGCAAGAGAAATGGGCAAGCCAGCAACAAATACTGGGAAAGAAGCCCGAGCCACTGCACTCGCCTGGAGGTGAGGTACAGCGGTATGGAGGACYTGTCAGCTTATCACCCTCAGACAAGAACCCCTAAACACAGCCCGAGCTGAGACAAATGGCACAAGGGTGCAGGATGGAGATAAGCAAAGGAAGCTCTGCAGGAAGGGAGGGAGAGTGGGAGAGAGAGAGAGAGAGAGAGAGAGAGAGAGAGAGGGGGAAACTAGTCATCTGCTCTGTGGCTAAACAGTTTACACAAAGACATTTATATGGAGTGATATTTGTTCCATTAGGCACCACTGAACGCAATTAGGTTCAATTTCAAAAACTGAATGTAGACAATTTTAAATCATATTTTGGTGGTACAAAGCACTTAAAACCCAATGCTTCAATTTTAGATTAACTAACAGCATTAAAAATGATTTCTTGAATACTGACTGTTAACATGTCAGACATTAATCTGGTCGTGTTTGTTGCTTTTTAGAAGAGCGCCAATATGATAAGATGAACATCTGATACTGGAGTTTAGTAACCTGAATAGAAAAATATTTTTTTTGTTGCACAATCAACGTTTGAACAATCTTTAGGCAGAATTAAAATAATTTTAAACATGCATACATGTGCAAATTTCAAATTTAATTCAGCCCCTTTTTTTTTTTATTTAAACTACCAAACTGTAAATACAAACAAAAATACTGTAATGTTCATCAGTATAAATGATCAAATGACCAAAACCTTTTTTTTATATAYAATACCTTTTATTTACTTTTTAAATATTTAAAGTAACCAAAGCTTAACAGTTTGCAATTACAAATAAAAAGTGCAATTAAGATATCGAAATGTTAACTGGTGACATAAATATAAACCTACTGTAAGTTACTAAAATCTAAAAATAACCAAAAATTTAAAACTAAAAAATTTAATGTAAATTAATAAATCAAAACTAAAAGTAGTAAAATATACAGTTTACCTACCTAGAGTTAAACTGGGATTAAAAAAAAAAAAAAAGAAAACATAATTAAAATTAATTAATTGAGGTATTTATTATTTTTTTTATTTAAATAATTAATATGTATTTTAAAGCTTTTTTTTCTTAAATGTATTAATTAATTAAAGCATAAAATTCTAATTCCTAAAATTGGAAATACAATTTTATGACACATTTTTGCATTAAAATTTGCAGAATTCATCATCCAGAGTGTCCAAAATTATTTATATACTCGGAAAAATCTCAGGCTGGAATAAATACAAATTTAAATATAATTTAAACCTTATAACTGTTATTTGTTATAAAAAACAAAATCAGAAAACATGGACAGAGATTGGAATGGTTTATTTATTGCAGTAAAAATGTGGTTTCTAAATGTGTTATAAGCAGCAGCGGGCAGTGAGGGCAACAAGATGAGTCATTTAAAGTGGTGTAAAGCACTTCAATAATGAAAGAGTAAACAGAGAGCGAAACTCTTTCCCGTCCCTCTGTGAGAGTGCTCTAAAGTAAAGCTCTTGAAGACACAAAATGAAAACGGGCTTTATTCAAAGCGAGAGCATGAGTGTGTGTGCTCGCACAGAATCCCTCATTTAAAAGCTGGCTGTAGACACGATGCCGGATAATCTGATCTCCATCTCATTTTCTTCCTATTTGCACTCCTAATTTAAACATTCGTTCCTATTCACCCCCTCCCGGGTCGCTCGTCTTTTAGAAGGTGGGTAAATCTGTATTAGGCTGTTTGTCTTTTCCTGAATTGACTGTAATGCAGCTTGAAATAATTCTCCAGCATTGCTGCCATCTGGCCTGTGATTAACATTCCGATTAAAATTCACCACAATCACGGCTCGGCAACTAACAACCCCTGTGACTGAACTATTATTAGCCTTTAAATGTCTTGGCTTATGAATGTTAATTCTCCAAATACAGTGAGYGAAAATATTTCATTAGAGCCTATGAACAGAGGGCAAGAGAATAATGTATTTATTTATTTATTTATTTATTTATTTATTTTTAAATAAACAGGGCCAGATTGCCAGGTGCTGGATTTTTAACGTCGAAGCACCACAGGGCATGTTGGAAAGCAGCAACGCTACAAAAGTGTGATGTTTTCCTTTAAAAATCCACTGCATTCTGGTATATCAGCAAACACAGCCTTTTGTTCTACAGATAAAGAGCTATATACAGTACAGAGGCTTTAATATCTGAATCTGCATGCATCATAATCAGGAACGCCTTAAAGATTTGTAATAATTTAAAATTATTATGTAAAATTATGATTTTATTTTCAATAAGCTTGCTCTGCTTATCCTAAAAACCGTCAGCATTTTACTCACAGCAGAGCACATCAACTGACTGAAAAACGTACCGCGATGTCATTTTTGCCACTGATAGCATAATATGTTGGACCAAGTCTATTCTAACAATGGTTGCCAGATGAATTGTTAAATTAAACCTGTAGGCTGTCTAAAAAGAACTGGCCAAATCCTGTGTGACATCACCCATAGGTTTTCTGAAGGACAGTTTTGCATCTTGACAGGAGCTGACTCCACCTAAACCACAGTTAATCCATATTTGGGCAAATTAGCGGATCTGTTGGCATGAACACACCCACTTACCTCAGTTACCGCAAGCTAGTAAACTTAGTAAAAGTGTTAGACGTTTTGCTAAGCTAACATATCCCGTCATCCCATGCCATCTTCAACCTTTCCAAAAATTCCAGTGAACTGGTCAGCTAAAGCAATGGATAGTAAACAGCTCGCAGTTTGACACCTGCAATCCAGCGGTTACCTGACACCCCTAATTATGCATAATTGTTTGCTTAACAATTGCTTATTGCTTAACAAAAACAATCGCTTAATTGTAGCTCATGAGTTAGCTAAAAGTTCACCTCCATGTAGTTGTCATGAACTGGAAATAGAGCTATAGAGACCAAAACTGCTTTTGTATCAGACTGCATTTATTTCTGCTGTAAGGCTGGACATTTTAAGCTGGGCACTTCTGGAGATTGTTTTGGAGAAGTTTGATGTTTTTTCCAATATGTCATCCATGTCACACATATTCTAAGGAATAGAAAAACAATGGATTATTGTACCTTTAAATAGGCTCTTGCTTGTATGTTACATCATAACATTTGACAGCTAAGGGAAAACTGTCTTCTGTCCTTATGTTCTCGTCCTGTTTTTTTTTTTTTTTCTTCTTCTTCCTCTAGTTAAAAGACAGATGCTAACGTAAATATAGATGTAATATTTGGACATTTGGACAAGCCTCTGACATTGATACAGGCTGGCCCACAAGTGCATACTTCTGACTCAACACTTATTTTTGTATTATTTACCTTTGCGAACTGTGAAAGAATTATTTTTCATTATTTTAGCCTATTAAATCGCCGTCGTAAATCTTTGGTTATTTCACTTTTTTACCTTAAAATGAGTCTGATCCTTGTGAAAAAAGTCCTAAGTGGCTAAATGTCAATCTAATTTGTACTGTACTGTTTGCCATGTTCAAGGTTCATTCTGACTCATTTCTGATTTATCTTATATGGTCTTCTGATAGATCTCTGATGGCATAGCAAAAAATTACTTCTTTATGGTATTGTTCAGAATCAAAAAGGAAAAAAAATTCCAAGAATTTGCAAAGTAGGCCATAATTTGAGATTGGTAACCTAGTGTGTTTCAGTATTGTTATTAATCAAGAATATGACTAAGGATTGAAATGACTAACTTAAGCAGCCTTGGGGTAGAAAAATGCAGAACATTTTATTAGCAAATGTGCAATTAATTAGGGAGGGTGGAGTTTACTTTTAACATTGATATGCACATAATTCCTAAAATGTTTCTACTTGTTTAACTATACCATGACACAATACTTAATCTAGAGATCATTGATGTTCAAAAAGTAGAATAAGCAAGGATAATAAAGAAAATATATTTTAATTGTTAACTCAAAACAACACTAAATGGACAAAAGTATTTGGCGAAACCTGTTAATTATTGAACTGAGGTGTTTCAGTCAGACCCCTTACCACAGTGAGGGCGATCCCCAGTGAAGTGCCTGACCTCTAAATGCTCTACAGAATGAACGGGCACGAATTCCCACAGAAACACTCCACAATCTAGTGGGCAGCCTTCCAACCTGTTCTAGCTGCAAAAGGGGGACCAACTCCATATTGTATGTATTTGTGTCAGGGATAACCCCTATGTTGTAGTTTTGTTTTATTTTCACTTCATTTCCCATTACGCACCTCGGTCAGGTGACGTGGGGCGCTCACTTGAACCGAGTTGATTATTAGTTTCTTTATAAATAGGTTGTTTTGAGTTTAGTTATTTGTCTTGCATCTGTTGATTTTCACCTTGAGTTATGTTCGTTCATTTGTGCTTCGTGTTTTGGTTTTGCTTTTATTATTAAAGTATCTTTGTTTGTTTAAGTTCCCTGTTTTGTTTATAATAAAACATCGTTCCTTGAAAACCTGGACCTCTGCGTTTATGCCTCGCACCCCATATCGTGACAATTTGGATATAATGTCATTGCAGATTTGGCCAAATACTTAAAAAAAATACTATATATATAGTATATATAAAGGAGATGAATAATAAATAAAAAGGCAGTTAGACCAATAGAGTGTTTGCTTAAGGTGAATTAGTAAATAAACAGAAATACAACACACTACCAATATTACCTTACTGACCACAACCAGGAGAAAATGATGTATAAACAAAATGGCCACTATAAATGGACTGATGTACAAATATATACAAAATGTGTTCACAAAATGCAGTCAAAACAAGCAAATAGTCATATACGAAAGTATATGTTTATCAAATACCAATCATGAAGGGTGGAGGCGGGATCAACTGTAGAGCAGTGGGCGGGCGGGCGGGTGGGCAGAGACACAAACAAGGCACAAAATACAAATAAACTCAATATCGTATCAATACTTACACTGATACATCTGAGTTAAAACATGTCATAGTTGTGCAATATATGCATGCTCAAGAGGCAAAAAAGTCACAAGCTCACATGACCACATATCGGATATGTACCTGATCTAGACTCACATTTGAAAGTGACTCAGATCTGATATGAAAAAATATCAAATTTGTGCATTCAGATAGCCCTAAAAAAAAATCTGTGACATATTAAGGTAAAAAATGTAGCCATAGAAGAATTCCTTCTGACTTAGACGGAAACCTCAAAGTGTTCCCATATACAGTAAGAAGATTTTCTACCATGCAGGCCCACACAAGCTGTGTGTTCATCACAGTGATTTCAACATAAGCTACCAAACACCAGGCAAATCCAGAAAACATATGTTTTGTATTTAGCAGGGTGTTTAAATTAAAAAAATGAAAAAATGAAAGCATAATAGAGTGTGTGAGAAAATCTCCTCCGAACACCTGCTCCAAACACCTGAACCACGACTACAAGAGCATTAGAATCAGCAGAGCCAACAACCACACAAGGGGAACCTCTGATGCTGAGCCAGCTCTAATTGTGCATCTCTTGGTGTTAGGAGGAGCAGTGAAGCTTGAAGACCGAGAAGAGCAACAGGACTGGGGAGGTTACTGAAGCATGGCTTTACTACTCACTAAACATGAATAAGACATAACAATCCACAGTCATATATTAAAATATGGATTATGGCACTCGTTGCACTCTGTGAATCCGGCAGCAGAGGAACGGTCTATGCTACGGTACACACGGGGGCACTATTTATTCTTTACGATCGTAATTACTAGTCTTTTAAAAAATCTGTACGGAATGGAGAAATTAAACTCGTATAGTACACTTACTTAGTAGTTACTTAGGTTGGATTCTGTTGTGATAAAAGAAATAACCTATTTATAGTGTGTAGAAAGTGTCACAGAACCCCTGAGAGGTGTTATTTGGAAAGAAAAGCCCAGAGAATGCTTCTTTCTTTCCACAGTGTGATGTTTACATAATGAAGCCTCACAAATGCGCATTCTATACCGCAAGTGTCTCATTTGAGGAAAATGGCTTCTGCTTTGTACATATAACAAGCACCGGTTTAGAGATTCTCTGAAAATCCAAACTTCTGTATCGGTGATGCTAATGTAAGCCTTCGTTTTTGGCATCTTGTATACAGTAAGGAACAAAACGCCTGCAGAAGTGCGGCTATACTGTAGTAAAACTAACGACAACATTTGCAACCAACGATAAAGCGGCGTTCATTAGTTTGCAAAAGTGATTAGTTCGAATTAGCTAGATTAGTTACCATTCTGTTTTATTCTCTTCATAACAACAATTAATGAAAAAATAAATAAATAAAATAAAATAATAATTAACCTATGAACTATACACCATGGAGGCCAGTCGTGACCACTGTGTTTATCCCCATGCTACAACCGTGGTACGACCTCCAGGCAACATTCACACGCGCTTTCGCACACTACAGGCAATTAGGAATACCAATTAGTGTAATCTGGATTTCTTTGGACTGTAGGAGGAAAACCAGAATACCCCGCGGAAACCCGCCAAACACGAACATGCAAACTCCACACACAGACCCCAAGGAGGTGCAAGCAGTGGCGGCTGGTGCAAAAAWTTTTTTTGGGAGGGGGGGGCGCAAACAAATTTAAAATTAAACTTTTAATACTTGCCTGCAAAATAGGCATTTATCAGGTGATTGTGCATCATTACTACTAGTATAAAATAAAGTCCTTACTCACATCGCATCCAATCAGCAGCTCCGCTCGCCATAAGAAGTTCTCATTGAGAACGGTCCAATCACATGAGCCCAAATATTTAAAAACAATATGATTCGCTAAGAACAAAAGTGGGAGGGTTCAGGGCGCACAGAGCTGGGCCCGAAGGATGACTTGAAAAGATCCAATCAGGGCTCAGCCTCAGGTCACATGCTTTTCAAAAATGTACCTGTCTACATAGACACTCGTTTGTCCGGCGCCCCGTGTACACCAACACAAATGAACGTAATACAGTTTAGATTTTTAATTGTAAATAAATTATATTAAGAAATACAGCGGAATATTGTGACTAAATGACTTTATTTCATTATTAAAATAAATAATTATTATGTTAAATAATTACATGTTAAAGTAGCATTCTTCTCTGCCGAACTTCAAGGGGGCGGCGGCCCTGCACCCCGTATTGCCCGACCGCCACTCGGTGCAAGGTGACAATGCTAAGCACCGGACCACTGTGCCGCTAATACTACTACTACTACTACTACTACTACTAATAATAATAATAATAATAATAATAATAATAATAATAATAATCACACTTCTGTCCATTAATTTATTCATTTAATTCGTATTCTTATTTCCTAGGATGAATGTATGACAAATCCAGGAATTGTGATGAAATTTCTGGTGAATGAAGGTGTAAAACCAACATTATAGAAGACTGTACTGTWCAGTACAGTGATGAAACTCTTGGCCACAGTACAACATTTGAATGGGCCAAACGTTTTAAAGAAGCCTGTACACCCATGAGTACAGTAAATAGGTACGTAAGTAAATCTTATGTATACAGTGCTTCTCAAGACAAGCGTCACAAAACTCCCTCCAGAAAATCGATCATGCACCTAATAAAAGACAATAAATGCACAATAAAATAGTAAAACTAATAAAAAGATATGTAAAATTATTTAAAAAAGAGAAATAAACACAAGTTAAAATTAACTATAATAATAATCATCATCATCATCAGCAGCTGAACATTTAAAAAGATGGGTCTTCAGTTGATTTTTAAAACTGTCCACAGAGTCCACAGAGTGTAAAGTTTCCAAAAGTAAAGCAGTCTATAGCCTAGGAGCTGTGGATGTAAAAAAAAAAAATCACCTTTTGTTTTAAGTCTTGGGTTATGCATAACTAGAAGATTGTGATTCAGAGATCTCAATGTTGTTTGGTGTACTGTACAGTATATGCAGAGCCCTAAATGTCAGTACCAGAATCTGAATTCGATAACTTATGGGAAGTCAGTGTAGTGACCAATGTACAGTAGTAGCCATCTTTAAATATTTAGTCAATAGTTTTGCTGCAAAATTCTGGACCACCTTCAAGCGATCCACCCATGAACACCACTTGCACATTACAGGAACTCTGGCTGGGAGTTATTGCCACACCCTCCGTACAGTCCTCACCTCGCTCCAAGCTATTTCCACATGTTTAAAAAGTCAGTGTTTCGGATGTGAAGCAGGGAGGTCAATCATGACTCAGACATACTGTGTTTAGGACATAAATCTGAAGGACAAAACAAAGTCATGATTGATATTTCACAAAATTCCAGCAGCTATGATAATTGCATCCCAACCACACTACTTTTTTTAATGTCTTTTCAGTCATTTATTTACTCAAAAAAATATTTTACTATTATTTTACTAACACATACAGTGGAACCTTGGATTACGAGCATAATTCGTTCCGGAAGTGGGCTCRTATTCCAAAACACTCGTAAACCAAAACATCATTTCCCATAAGAAATAATGAAAACTCAAATTATTCGTTCCACAGCCCCAAAAATATAGGTGAGAGAGTGACGCTCAGTTTCAAAAGAAGAGTCGCATCATGATACATGATACTCGGCACTCGTAAACTAATACTTGCTCGGTTTCCGAATAAARATTTATTAAAAATATTTGCTCGGTTTGCGGAACACTTGTAAACCACGTAACTCGCAATCCGAGGTTCCACTGTAGTTACATGCATGTGCTAAGCTTTCTAAAATGCTATGAAACAAATGAGTTCATAAGAATCCCAACTTATCAACAATGTTACATGCAGATATTAGCATACTTGAGTATATTACCTACCATTATGGACCTATTACCTATTACCTATTACTATTATGGACCGCTACTTTATCATCCTTTTTTTTCCCAACCAAAGCGGTTTAAGTCTTTGCATGCCCCTGTAACATGAGAAGCCATATATCAGAATCGCTGCAACACAAATTTAATGTACCTTCCTCTCCATTTAGCCTCTATAGACTTGCACGATTATGGCTTCAGAATGGTGATTGAAGTCAGTACTGTGGTGCCTGTTAAAAGCACAATTACATCGGGAATAAATCCTTTTACAGTCCAGCATGCAGAAAGGCACAGAAACAGCATGTACTGGGAGTGGCACCGAGCTATTAGAGAGCAGCAGCGGTGGAAGTGGATGAGGAATACGAATCAGGATGATTTAGTGATGGTTGTCATAAAATATGACCAGAGCTTCTATTTACAACCTGTTATAAACCTGCCATCAGTTGGATTTATATCGGTATTTGGCCTGCAAAGCTAAACCCCTTTTGGCCAAAGGGTCCAAAAATACTCTTCGAGCTGTGTTGGAACACGGTGGCAGATGGAGCTTTTGTCTAATCGAGCATTGCAGAAAGGGGAAGTGGGTACTAAAACAGCCTGAGCAGAGATGTGAGGGAAAGTTGATACCAATGTGTCCACTCTCCAAGCTCAGCTCTTTCTCCATTTCTCTAAGACAGAGTGWTATGTTTTGAGGATGTGTGTGTGTGTGTGTGTGTGTGTGTGTGTGTGTGTGCGCGCACATGTCTTCTTGTCCCCTAGCTTGACAAACCCCTCCCTGTGCCTTGCCGGCAATGAAGAAGCCTTATTAATGGGGTCAGCCTGTTAAATAATGGCAGCAAATGTGCCATGAGTTATGGGGCAAATCTTTCAGCCAGCCTGACCTGGTGTCTCGCCACACGCTTGGTGAGTTATGCTATTGATCTGAGAGATGTGATCTTGAGTTGATGTCCCAAGAGGGCATGATGGAGAGTAAGGCAGAGAAATGGCTTTCAAAAGAGTTTCTACCAAACCAGCCAGGAGTTAACTCCTCTGAGTCTCCCAGGACACACACACACCCATGACCTGAACACCATGTATCTCAGCAATAAGGACCAGAGCTCACATTCAGGCCTGGTTAAGCAYACAAGTAAAATTGGACAAAGCAATTACCCTTCATCAGCACAACAGGTCTGGATCAGTGATTGATTATTTGATGGATGACTTTTAATCAATCTATTATCCTTCCATCTTTCCATCTATACATTAAAAGTTCCAATCAGGGATTGAAACTCCATCTACAGTATGTATCTATCCATTTATTCAATGTTCAACAATTTCTCCAGCAAACACGTCYACCCACTTATTCAGCTACCCCTTATACATATCCCAAAAACATCAAACTCTGCATTATCCATCCAGCCATTAAATATATTCTTCCTTCCATAGCCATTCATTGATTTCTTATCATCTACCCAGTTCCATCAACCCATCCATCACTATATCATTTTTTAGGGGGATTCAAAATGAATACAGTATTTATCTATCCAATCCATCCATCCAAATTCCCTTATGGACTGAAACTGTACATCCACCCATCTGTCCATCCATTCAATGAAAAAAACTGATCCATTTCTCCATCCATTATCTATCCATTCATATTAATGTTCATCCATCCTTCCATTGTCATCCATCTACTCATTATCCTATCATCCACCCACCTACCTCTTTCCATCCATCCATCCATCCATCCATCCATCCATCCATCCATCCAACCATTACACAACTGTCCTACTTTACCTACTTTTAAGTTGATTCCATCTGCTGTAGTCCATCTATCCATACGTCCACCAATTAGTTCATCAAACATTCCCGGTAGCTAAAACTGTTAATCTAAGAAACAATACACCAACATGTACATCTATTTCTCCATCCACGAACGCACCCTTTACATCCAATTAAGCGTCCTACTACTTAACTATCCACCTACACATCTATCCCAAAAAATCCATCCATGCATCATCTATCTATCCATCCATTTGTTCATAGGTATCTATTTATAGTACAGACCAAAAGTTTGGCCACCCCTTCTCATTCAGTGAGTTTTCTTTCTTGTGTTATTTCTTGTGTTCTTTAGCCCAAACGCGTCTCTTCTGCTTGTTGCCTGTCCTTAGTAGTGGTTTCCTAGCAGATATTCTAGCATGAAGGTCTGATTCACACAGTCTCCTCTTAACAGTTGTTCTAGAGATGTGTCTGCTGCTAGAACTCTGTGTGGCATTGACCTGCTCTCTGATCTGAGCTGCTGTTAACCGCCGATTTCTGAGGCTGGTGACTCGGATGAACTTCTCCTCCACAGCAGAGGTGACTCTTGGTCTTCCTTTCCTGGGCCGGTTCGCATGTCAGCCAGTTTCTTTGTAGCGCTTGATGGTTTTTGTGACTGCACTTGGGGACACTTTCAAAGTTTTCCCAATTTTTCTGAAATGACTGACCTTCATTTCTTAAAGTAATGATGGCTGCTCGTTTTTCTTTACTTAGCTGCTTTTTTCTTGCCATAATACAAATTCAACCTCTTTGAATGAGAAGGTGTGTCCACACTTTTGGTCTGTACTGTACATCCATGTACCCATTTCTCATCAAACACCCATTTACTCCTTTCCATCCATCCATCAAATCAATCAAAGTTAGTCCTTTACTTATTTTGGGAATTTTAAATATGAGTCCATCCATCCATCCATCCATAAATTCAAAGTTCCCTGCAGTGATTGAAACTGGAACATCCCTTGCTGCCTGACTTATCACCATAGTTATATCTTATTCTGCCTTAAATACACTCTCATTAAATGTGAATGGAGACATTCCGAAGATGAATGAAGAGCAAAGTAGCAGAGCACATGATGTGTCTAGAGAATGTGAATAGTGAGTTTAGTTAGATTGTGGTGCAGTCTTGGTACCAAACCCAGAAACGTAATATGTAACTAAAATAACCGCACACTATTGAATGTGTTTAAATGTAAGTTTTATTCTTTACAAGATAATGTTTAGATATACAGTACCAGCATATGGAGCTGCTAACTAGCTATTGAAGGTCATTCAAACCTGCGAGCGACTGTCAGGGTATGGGTGTGAATGTAGGGCTAGAGTAGAAGAGTTCTGTTTTTAACATTGAGGGCTTTTCAAGGTCCTCAGCAACAACAAAAAGAAATTTGTTTCTAATTTAGCAGACTCCGTTGGAGAAATTTTTATCCTGGGCTTATACATATACAACAGGAGTGGATGTATAATACAGTTTTCAACCTGACTTGGAGAAAAGAAAGAAAAAAAAAAGATTAAATCTTTATGCATGACTGCATTCAGAGACCTTTCAGATTTGGAGCACAACATCTGCCTCTGATACACGCGAGGAATGCAGAACATCTGGCTCACATCACTGAATAGAGCTATACAAACCGTCATTATCAGATTACTCTGATATTATTTAGAAACATTTAGTTACTCTTTAATTATCCAGTAATTATGCATGAATTATCAAGTGACATACAACTGAACTGGGAAAAAAAAAAAAAAAAAAAAAAAGCAGCGCAACACTACTATAGCTTTCAATTATTTATCCCAATGATCGTTATTAGTGTGGCTAATTAGAAGCAGGATAATTAACATACTTTTAACATTAGCAACTGGTTAAATGATGAGTTGATGACTAGTAATAATTATAGCCATCTATTTAATGTTGACCAGCAGGGAACAAATAACCGGCTCACATTTTACACACAGGGTTTGGTCATGCCTGGTAAACTGTAGCGCCATGGAAATTCCAGACGTTTGATTCAGTCTGTTGACATTTACTAAAGTGCAACACCTTAATACACACTTTACAGTAAATGGTGAAAAGCGAAGCTCTTGTATAACCTGGGGTCATTTTCAGCTCTGGAACACTCAGGGTCAGGACCGCAGGGCTCAGCTCAATCCTGTTTCACTTACAGGCGTCGGTAAAGTCACAGAACAAAATAAATGTTTTGGGGAAAAAGTAATCACAGGAAGGCAAACGCTGCTGCTGCATCTGCGTGGGTCTGTTTTAATTAGCACATTGCAAAAATCATAATTAAGACTGAAACATTTCTGAACAGATAAAACTGTGTTTACTGCGTGACTGGAAAATATTGCAATTAAAATTGATTTGTTAAAAAAAATTCTCATGGAATTTACTGATTAGTTGATAAAATGCAAGCAAAACCCACATCACTAATGCACCTTTTYCTTTCTTCCTTCCAATCTTTCTTCCCATCTCGTCCTGTCTTTCTTCCCATCTCGTCCTGTGTTTCATCCCATCTCGTCCAGTCTTTCTTCCCAATTCTTCCAGTCTTTCTTCCCATCTCGTCCTGTCTTTTATTCCATCTCGTCCTGTCTTTCTTCCCATCTTGTCCTGTCCTTCTTCCCATCTCTTCCAGTCTTTCTTCCCAATTCTTCCAGTCTTTCTTCCCATCTCATCCTGTCTTTTCTCCTATGACTTCCCTCCTTTCGTTCTCTTCTCGTCTCTCATCATCTTTCTCTCCATCTTCTTTTTTGTCTCTTCCTGTCTTTCCTCTCCTCCATCTCCTTCCTTCCTTCCCTTCTTCCTTCCTTCATGTTTCCTTTCATTCCTTTTAAATCCACAACAATTTCTGTCTTTCCTGTTCTTCTCCTTATTACATCCCATCTCTTGTCTTACACTTTCTTCCTGTCGTATTTTTTAACTTTATCTCAGCAGCTTCTGTTTTTAGAAGCACGCCGCTGTTGTATTAATGCTTAAGTGTTCAATAATGTTTGTGTTGAAATACTGTCTATGTATTGTTATGTTTTATTTATTTTTTTTATCATTAACAAATATATTCCCATCAAAGCCAACCATCACATTTACAGAAAGGTAGAACAAAGTTTGAGTCACCGGCCACTTTGTTAGGTACAGCTGTTCAATTGCTTGTTAACGCAACTATCTGATCAGCCAATCACATGGCAGCATCACTAAGCATTTATGCATGCAGACATGGTCAAGACAATTTGCATAGGCTCATCAAAACTGGACAAAATTTGAAAAAAAAAAAATAGAGCACATTTGCGATTTGGTGCAATGAGAGATTTGCATCATGGATGTCCTGCGACAAATCTGCAGCGTGATGCCCTCATGTCAATATGGATGAACAATGTTTAAAGAGCGTTTCCAGCACCTTGTAGTTCTGAAGACAAAAGTGCGTCCAACACCCGTACTAGCAAGGTGTACCTAATGAAGTGGCCAGTTGGTGGAAGTCAATTATTACATAAACTGTCCAAGCGGCTGACTGAGAGTCAGAGAGAACAGAGCGAGGCACTCTGAAGGTCACCGGTGCTGTGTGGAGACGGGTTTCTTTTCACTGGTCGCAAGATAATGAGATGAGAGCGGCGAGAGCAAGAGGCAACGCAAATAAATATTGATTAATGTGCTGTTGTCATTATTCTCCTATTTTTTTTTTCTTCATATTTTTAATCAACAGTTACAGAACTACACGCATCGTTAAAACTGTTTGCTGTGCATGTTACTTGAATAAATTTGACAAGGCATTTTGAGCATTTCTAAAATGATTCAGCGCCGTTATTAATGATTTATTATGTCTTTAGACGCTGGATTGAGAGCACAATTAGTTTTGCTATCATTCTCCTAAGGATTAATTATCCTGCAAATTTCTAYCACTCAGGAACTCAGGAAGCACAATATAAAGTACGAATGTGAGAATACAAGTACACTGCATTGCCTGCTTACTGTATCTGCTCACTTATTAGCTGGTAATGAAAGTTAAGTGTTATGAATTGTTGTGATCTAATGGGTAAGGGTGCACATTTATCCGATCCCAAACAACTCCCACCAACACACACACAAAGTTTCTCGAGCCCTTTTCATCCTAGATTACTTTCACATGTGGAGGTGAGTGACGTTCTTTTCGAATCTTTAAAGGATTTTTTTGTTGTTGTTGTTGTTGTTATAAACTTCCAGATTGTACGCAGCACATGCTTTTTTTTTCTTCCTTGACTTATTAATCGCCTTGTTTGGTCTCTCTTTTTCCTTTTTATTCTCTATTTTTCATCCTTTCTTCTCCTTGACTGAATTTCCGTTTCTTCTGGGCTCTTCTCATCTCCCCTGCTCTCCTTTTCTTCCAAGATTTCTTTCTTCCGAGATGTGTCTTCAAGGGTCTGTCTCTTCCTACAGTATCTCCTTCTCTTTCTTTCTTCTTGTCCCTCCCTGTCTCCTCATGTTTTTGTGTCTTTCTTCTCTCTTCCAATCTCACCAGGTCTCCCTTTCTTTCTTACAGTTTATTAATTTCTCTTACTGTCTCTACCTGTCTACCATTCGTTCTCCTTGACTGTTCCCATCTTCCCCTGTCTCCCTTTCTTTCTTCTCATTTCTTCTCATTTCCCACCAACTCCGTTCCCCAATTTCCCTCTGGTCTCCATTTCTTTCTTCCAGTCTCTCCCTGTCTCTTCATATCTCTATGTCTCTAGCAATTTCTTCTGGTCTCCCTTTCCTTCCTCTAGTTTTTTCATGTCTTTTTTTTTTTTTATATCCACTGTCTCCCATACTTTCTTCCCGTCTTTCCCTGTCTCATGTCTCCTTCTGTCTTTCCCTTATCTCTTCCCACTGCGTCTGGTTTCTCATTCATTCTTCCAGTTTCTTCATGCCTCATCCGGTGCCTCATCTTTTCCCTTTTCCTCACTCATTGTCTGTCTCTTGCTGTCTCATTACTGTACGTCTTTCTTTCTTTCTCTTCCCATCTGTCTCCCCTTTTGCCGTCGTATTTCTTCTGGTCTTTTCCTATCTCGGTTATCTCCTTTCCTTCCTATCCTTTCTTCTTTCCATCCTTCTCTAGTCTTTTCTTTATTTCCTCCTTCCTTCCTACTTTATGTCCTTTTCCTTTTTCTTTTTCCATCTTTCCTTCCTTTTCATGTCTCCTTCAGTCTCTCCCTGTCTCCCTCACTTTCTTCCCAGTCTGGGTGTACACACGACATAAGACACGGCGTACCTCCAGCCACAAACTAAATGACATGTCATGAGCGTGAGGGAAATGTTCAGCAATAATCATCAGTGACTCTGTGCGTAATTGAAATGCATGGCACCTCAGCGAGAGCGCCGACACGAACCGCTTGTGAGTGGAGTCACCATTAGGAGAGGAGAGGCGTTCTTCTTCTCCTCCTCATTTGGCTTGAAGGAGKTCACCTGAGCGCGCCGTGCTAATTAAAGCCTGCTTCTTCACTCAAGGTCGTCATCTTCTCACTCAGACAAGCCCACGCCACGCTCCATCTCGCACATTCAATTACCAGCCCTGTCTAATGACTTCCTGTAGTCCCCGCTCACCATGCCGATACTTCCTGCCTCATCTCGCTCGCTCTCTCTCTCTCTCTCTCTGGTGGAATGCAAAAAAAAAACTCCATTATAACAATGTGCTCAGATCTGTGTGCAAAAAAAAAAAAACAATTTGGAAACGAGTGTGTTGACAGCATATTTGCAGGGCATGTTGCTAATGAAGTACTCTGCTGGTCGCGGTTTAAAAAGCCACATGCCTGAAAGATAATGAACCTGAAAGAGCAGGCGGTATGAGAGCGCTCAGTGCCACGTTAGAATAAAAATGAGCTGATGAACCATTAAAAGGCGGCGATTTGCACAAACAAACAGCTTTGTAGAGGTGTTTAAATAAAGGCTAGCGCTCATTTTTACAAACATGATGGTCCATTGCTTTTACACACAGGTGATGAATAGCAGATTAAGAGAGTGTTAAATGTCCGCGGTTTTGCTGATGCAACAATAAGCTTCAACACAGGCTGTAAGGCTTCGACTCGGGTTAGTTAATATTAGGCAGAATTATGCACATGGATGTAATTAAATTCTTAGTATAGGCGTAGCTAAGAGGTTGCCAGTAGTGAGCCCTCTGGCCACCACAATAAGGAAGGAATTAGCCAACTGTCTAACACAGAGTCCCTGTCCCTCCCTACCAACCAACCAGCCAACCAACCAGGCCAGTCAGGTCAGGACTCTGTCTTTGTCTCATTGGACGCAGGTGTTTGGTCAATACAAATCTAACATGTTTTATAAATGATTCATTCCAAAAAAGGCACCGGTCAAAGACTGTCTCTGTTAACTTGGTGCCATTAATGCGTCCTCTATCTGTTGGACTATAGGACATTGCAAGGTCAATCAGAAGTTTGAACAGATGAGTGTTGAAGTTAAACCTGGAATTCTGATGAATTTTAAATTTTGAAGACGGCCATATTTCCGAGAAAGATGACCCCGGACGAGGAGGTTCAGAGGCCACTGCAGTCGCTCCGGTGATCAATTAGGGAATGGGAACACCTGATCCTTGGAAATGAACAGATAATTTGTCGCCGACTTGCGGAAGAGTACGTTACAGGAACTCGGCTGGGAGTTATTGTCACGTCCCCTGTACTGTTCTAATCTCCCTTTGAAACCATTTCCATGAGGAGTTCCTGGGAGGCCAGCGTTTAAGACATGAAGCAGGCAATCTGATCATGGCTCCAACATACAGTACTGACAAAACTTGCAACCTTGATGGTGTCCAAGCACTAGTGAAACGCTGGGATAAGTGCATTAGTGCGGCAGAAGATCATATAGAGAAATTACTCTCAGAGCTGTGTTCTGTTGCTCTGCACAACCAAAAGTCCGGGATCGACCTGAACGCCTCTTGTACTTTAGCATCATGAAACTCGTCTGTTTAATGTGCATATATTCTCCATATCCAACATATCCGCGTATACTGTATTGTGGCTGCATGTTGCAGGCATTGCAGTTCTCACAAGGCTAGTGGTCCAATATTTAGAAACAAATCAAAATCAATGCAGGCTATTTTATTTAGAGCTTAATAAAACAATAAGGGCATCAGACAACCACAGACGCGGAAAAACATTTAGAATGAATAGAATCTCAACCTCAATAACGTCATTCTCCAATGACGACGCACTTTTAACTCCAGACAAATCAATACCAGGAGCAATCCCTGGGAAGAAATGAGAGTGAAGTGAACAAGAAGACCATCGCACAAATCATCGTCTTTGTTTTCACCACGCCTCGGCGAATCAGGAACGGCCCCCGAGCTCCTCCGCCCTCCCTTACCTGGGATCCACACTTCCTTGGGTCTGACACTTCAATAGCACTTTTGATCACGGTGAAATCRAATGAGCATAATGAGGCAGTCAATATGTAATTTATGACCCCATAACCAGCTCGGAATCTGGCTCGTGTGGGATAAGGAGCCGAGAGCGGCACTCAGACTGGAGTCAGACGGCCATTAATGAAATATTTCAGCTCTCTCCTCGTCTCACGGCTCTGTGAAAATAGGATCGCTTTTCATGTTCGGAAGTGAAATGCCTCTCGCCTGCTTCTGCTGATTGGACTCAATAACTCAGAGTGGGAAGTTTCTCCAAGCTTCGGCACTCACGTAGTCCTTCCTGACTTAACAACGCAATATTATACGGCATATAACCATCGACAATAAATGAATGCTAATAAAGCCAGGATGTCTTTGGATCCCCGGCTCCGCTTACTTCAGCCCGGCAAAGAATTGCAACAGCGACACCCAGGAAGCATGTACGCGGTACTAAATCCACAAGGGGAGGAAGCTCATGTCAGCTCAGACACACTGGAGGCTCAGAAAATGCATTCTGAGGTTTCGTCAGAATGACAGCTTCCCACCACCTCTCTGGCCCCACTGACAGGGGTGACAGCATTCTGGCTTTTTCCAACGCACTTGTGATGGTTATAAAAAAGGCCTGGGTGAAGTACCAGAACATGGAGAAGACGAGCTGGTCGGGGGTAACCGAGGATTCCTGTTATTGTATCGCAGCGGTCTGCGTTTGAAAATAATGACTACTGTATATATAGTGAGATTGTGATTTCATTAGTACTCCATCACAAATACATTCATCACACTGTTTGGTTGCTCAGTTTAATAATTTAGGGAAAAGACTTTTAGAAGCAAATATTGAATCTTGCAATGCTTTCAGTGAGAGTCAGGACAGGGATGTCAAGATTTCCTTTGAATGCCTGGRCGAATAAAAAAATACACACCTTGAAGAGAGAGCCTTGAGGTGTGAGTGAGATTGGTCAAGAATTGTACAACCTTTAAACTATATATTTTACCTGGAGCCATGAAATCTCATTACACACAGAGTGTGATCAGTGCAAAAAAAATTACTTCTTAGCAAGTGAAATATTCTTGAATTTAGGTAAACCTACAATATGCATCATTTCTTTAAAAATTTTGAAAAATATGTAAAAATTTCTTATAATTTCTATATAATTTAGAAGTTATTTTTATAATCTTAAATAAATAAAAATAAATAAATTGCCCATTAAACAAGGCATTTTTTAAATTTGCAATTTAAGTAACATTTGAGTAGAAATAAGGTTAATTATTTAATTAATAGTTTGGTTTGTTGATAAGAAAACAAGAAGGGGTAGCTATTCAAGAATATTTCACTTGCTTAGGTTCTAGGATTTTTGCAGTRATGCATTTTTATAAATAAATGAGACGTTTTAGCTTTACAAACTGCATTATAACCACATTTTGCTACATTCTTGCAAACACTTCAAAGAAGTGATCTCTTAAAGGGAATTATTTTGAATCTAGACAAATGTATCTAAAATTCCTTAACAGATTAAAATAAACAAATTAAAAGATTACTAAGGCTACTTTTATACAATAAAAAAAAGAAATGTTGTTTAGGCATAGAGCTTAATAATCTCATATTTGTTTTGTTGCAATCTTATATTGAGAAATGAGAAATGAAGTTCACTAGATTTAAGATAGTTTCACGTTCCGCAGTATCCGTGCATCCTGGACTGAGCGGAAAATCTAAACTTTTCGCATAACTGAACTTTTGGTTTTGAATTACTTGAAATTCCAGATGTTTATTTTGTATTTATTGTTTTTTTTATATATATATTTCTCCTACTGTCTCCTATACTTCATTATGCTAACATTTGAATATGCACTCCATCAAACAGTGTTAACAGGGACCTCAAGCAGTGATCGACCTCCAGAACCAAAAAAAAAAACAAGCTGTGTGATTCTGATGTTTTTAATGTATGATTTATAAGTAGTTTATTTACATCAGATAATGGAATACTGTAGGTCAATGATGCTCAAAGCACTTTAGTTAAAGACACTTATAAATAAAGTGTGTTAGCTAATGCATAAAGCAGTTTTAGCTCTTGCTTTATTACGTTACATTTATTTTATTAGCCAAAAACACACATTGTTCAACCGTAGAGGTAAGAGACCTTTTAATTAATGATTTGGTTCCAAGTCCGTCATGACAGCCCTCGTTATTTAAAGTCTCTAATGTGTCTTTAACAGAAAGGATTTGTCCTCTAGTCTCATGGGTCCTTACGATCTTTCGATTGGTCTCAATCAATTGTCCCATGATTTCGAATGCTATGTGCTAAGAAAACCATTTAAGCAATGATTAGAAAATAATCAAAAGGCAATTTGTCTCCAGAAACTGTGTAAATGTGATGCCAAGTCTCTCCTCTGGTGAAACTGACTGCATTTACAGCTTGATATTATTTATAACAGAAATTATCAAAGTGTTAAAGCCCATGTTCTGCGAGCACAGTCGGAGACGAGACAAGAGTCCATATGTTTGACGAAAAGCCCGTCCAAACCAGAGCATCACTGCAATGTTGCATCGGATCGATCGTCAAGATCGATTCTTCATAGGGAATCTGACACGGGTCAACCTGGCATTAAAAATGCATGCGGACAGTGGTGAGCAGGAGGATTGCAGAAATCCATTTATTACTTGGAGTATAACAGTAAGTACTGTAACATGCAGGTCCCGTATGTGTTAACAGAATAAAGGCCACAGAACACCATCTGCTGAAGGAGAGGGAGATACAGGATTACCCTCAGTGGAGGTCACGTACAAGAGGCTGACGAGTACAATGAGCAGGTTATTTAAACAGAGGTCAACTCTGCGTGGGCTACATTATTATTATTTTTTTAATGAATACAGAAACAAATTTGTTAAATCAATGGCGTCTTCCAGAAAGGCAACTAGAAATAAACGACCTAAGATCCTAAATTGATGTTTTTGCTCAGATATATGTATATAATATATTTTTAATACATTTTATATCAATCAGGTTAGAGTACATCTACTCAGTCTGGTTCCTTAGTTTCATGACGTGATGTTTTTTTCTTCATTTATTAACGTCAATAATAAGAAATGAGAGGCTAGTACAACTGGTCGTTCGAGTCGGATTGTGCAGAATAACTGAACACCATTATGAGAGTAAAAACTCCCTTAATTCTTTATATATAATCCGCTGCGACACTCATGCACTTATCCCAGTGTTTCACTAGCATTTGGATACCGTCCAGGTAGAACGTTTTCTTAGTGCGCCAGAGCCATGAGCTTCATGTCTAAAACACTGGCCTCCCAGGAACTCCTTTAATGTGCCACCATATGGAAATGGCTTGGAGTGAGGTCAGGACTGTATGGAGGATGTGACAATAACTCCCAGCCGAGTTCCTGTAACGTCCAAATGATGGGGGTGAATGGATTCGATTGGTTTTATGCCTTCATCCACCAAAATTTTCACCCCGTCCCGGTTTATTTTCGAATCCCACATCAATAAATACAACTACAATATGAATAAAAAGTTTCCTGACTTGTATAAGAGAAAAGCATTTCAGGATGTGTTGTTTAGAAAATAAATCAACTTCCTCCAACTATGCATCATCACACCAATCACACAACTGTTGATTCATTTCCTAGAACAGTGTACACGGAATTATGTTTTTCAATTTCTTACAAAAATAAAGATGTCATGAGACGGCTACAGCATCCGGCTACTAGGCCGGACCGGCACCACGGCATCCGCGTTTAATGATTTAGCAGTGTGTTGTTGAAGCAAAACGTTTCTTCCGTGAGCTTTTCACAGAGAAACGATTAGCAGAAAAATACCAGCAGTTCAGTTTGAGATGTCCACATGCTCACTGAGGGATTTAATAAGGGACAATCGGATCATAACGATGAGCAAGCGTGCGAGATGGACAGGCGAGTGTCAACAACGCAGCGAACATTTGGAAGACTGACAGAAGTGTGATCAGAGCTCTGTTAATCACAACCACATCATTAATCAGGAGAACTGTCAGCACTAACGGCTACCAGCACGGCACTCAATGTTCTGGGGAAAAGAAAGAAAGAAAAAAAAAGCACCTTTTTCCTTTTCTAATTTGGTGAGCCTCCGAGGTAAAGCTGATCGGGTCGACTCAGAACTTTTTTTTTCCAGTGAAGGTTATACAGTACATTTTCCCCCTTGTTCTATATGAAAAACATGATGCAGCATCTCTTTATGAAACTACTGGAAAAAAAAAAAGAAACTTCCAGTAATGAATAAAACATCCTTGCCTTGTTTTATCTGCTTTGAAGTTGTGGGTCGCTTTAAAACTCCGCGACCTAAAATTAGAATGAATATTTATCATTTACGCCGTTACACCAAACCCGAGACGCTGCTGCAGGGACTGAAGTGAATGTTGATGTCTTCATCATCATTTTTTTTTTTTCTTCTTTTGAATCAAAGTACAAATGTTTTTTTTTTTTTTTTTAGTAAAGCTCTATTTAGCGCTTTCATATTTACACGTTTTTTTTTTTAACACTCATAGTCATATGTTTGTAATTATGTATKTTTATTAATAACAATCCGTCATACTTTACCTAGCACATTCAATGCACATTCAATTTTTGTATTTACAGTAGTGATGCCAACCAAATTCCGCAAGAGAGCACAAATATGCAAAATCGCATCCAATAATGCAGCTCAGCCATCGCAGCTAATAATTAACTGATCGGAAGCTGCACAACTGATATTCCTTCATCATACATGAACATAAACTCAAAAGCAGGATGTAGGTTATATATATATATATTTTTTTTTTTCTTCCCCAAACTACTTTATTATTGTAATTGCATTGCACAAATGAAGCTGTTAATTATGTTGTATTAATATCTGTTTCCAACGTCACTCCTATTTGCACATAGGCATTCGCTCACATTTGGCATTTGTTTGGTTAAAGCTCGAGTGGTTTTCATTTGAACCTTAAATCCTTTTAAAATGTTTAAAGCTCGTGACACCAAGCAGCCTGGTGTTTCTCAGCCAGTGTCTCATCTCTCACTGTGATGCATTACATTACAAGGACCTTGAAACCAACCAGAAGACTCTGGATTTGAACCTGAGCCTGGGATAAAGATTTGGGGACTTGGAGACACCTCCGGTCTACCATTTAACATACATTCACCGGCCACCCATTCAGACCTGCCTCAATTCTTCGTGGTATAGATTCAACAAGGTTCTGGAAACATTCCTTAGACATTTTGGTCCATATTAACATGACGGCATCACGCAATTGCAGCAGATTTGTCAGCTGCACATCCTTGATGTGAATCTCCCGTTCCACCACATCCCAAAGCTCTGCTTTATTGGACTGAGATTTGCTGACTGTGGAGATTATCTTCCTGTGAGGACATTGACCTCGTTGTCATGTTCAAGAAACTAGCTTAAGATGATTTTAGCGTTTTCTTTCCCCCCCTGTTTTTCTCCCTAATTTAGTCGTGTCCAATTCCTCCCCGTCACTAGGGGGCTCCACATTAAGGCTACTACTACCACTCAGCCGGGAGGGTCGAAGACAATCACGTGTTTCGTCCGAACCACGTGACGCCAGCCGACCGCATCTTTTCGAAATGCTTGCTCACGCACCGTTGGGGGCGCCGTAACACACTCGGAGAAGCCGCGATTAATATGGGAGCACCAAGTACCTCTCATCCCTCCCCTCTGAGAGAGCTCGGCCAATCAGCTCTCTCTAGACCTCCGGCTGCGAGAGGTTACAGCATCACCCGGGGATCGAACTCGCCATCTCCGGATGATAGGACGAGCACTTTACCACTGCGCCAMTCGGAGGCCGAGATGATTTTAGCTTTGTGACATGGGGCGTTATCCTGTGGTCATAAAGGGAAGGACACAGTGAGCAACAATACTCTGGTACTGTAGGCTGTGGCATTTAGTTTGTGCTTGATTAGCACTAAAGAGCCCAAAGTCTTCAAAGTGGTTACCACCACCACCACCACCACCATTCTGAACTGTTGATACGAGGCAGGATGGATCCATTCTTTCACACCAATTATGCACAAATTCTGACCCTACTGTTGTTGCCTCCCCCATTCACCCCATTCAACATTTATCCAATCTTCTGCTGTCCAATTTCAATGAGCCCATGCAAACCGTATCCTCAGTTTCCTGTTCTTAGCTGGCAGGAGCAGCACCCAGTGTGGTCTTCTGCTGCTGTAGTCCATCTCCTAAGATTTGATGTGTGCTCAGACATGCTCTTCAGCATCCCTCAGTTGTAACAAGGTGCTATTTGAGTTACTTTTGACTGTCTATCAACTCAAATCAGTCTGGCTTGAGCCATTCTCTCTGGCCACTGACATCAACATGGCGATGGCTGYGTGTCAAAACCCCAGTAGTTCAGCGGTTTCAGCAAATACTCAAACCATGCTGTGGCACCAACAACCATGCCACATTCAATGTCACTACAGAAAATAACCTTTCTTCACCGTTCTCATGCTCAGTTCGAACTTCAGCAAATTGTCTTGCCCATGTCTCCAAGCCTAAATGCATTGAGATGCTGCCATGTGATTGGCTGATTGCATACTTCTGTTAAAGGTATTTCAACAAATGCATGTAATGAAGCTCTCTATGGTGCACCAGGATGGTCTACATACTATAATCCTGGAAAGAGACCAGCAACAACCAATAAAGCGCTGCAATTTTTATTTTTGCATCACAGTTTATGGATTCATAGGGCTTTTCTCTGCCCCTGTTCACATCTGTACCTCAACCATTCTACAGCTCATAACATTCACCTGAAGATGGCAAATTTTATATGGATTCATACAACCAGTTTTGAGTTTTAGCAAATTTAGTAAACTTAGCTCTGCCCCACATGGATTGATTGGCATATAGACTAAAAAAATKAAAAGTTCTGCCATTGTGCAACCACCAGTGCTAAGTGGGTGTTCATCATACTGCACCTTTCCTCCACATTTGGCTTGTGGTATTTACTCTCCATCTTTGTATGTGATTAATCATGGAGCTGCAGATGAAGAAGTGTCAGAGCTACTGCAGAATTCACACGTCATTAAAAAAAATAAAAAAAAGGAATCAGCTTCCCATATTAACTTAAGCCACTCCTACTTGTATTGAAATCCAAATACAGACATGAATATTTAAAAACACTGAGCACATACAGCTACATAAAACTTAAAACAATATCTGTGATGCATCTACCGGAGCTCGCTCGGAAACACTTCACATCACTGAATCCCTTCCTGTGGATCCGGTTATGGTCTCAGACATWACTACTACACGGGATGTCGATATCAGTGTTCTCACGAGAGCCGTATACCAAAGTGAGTTTATGACAGATGGGACTTTGTGGAGAAAAATAAATAGGTGAAGATCGTTATCCTCTCCTGACGGGCGGTTTCTTTCATTTATAAGCCAWCATGTGCGCTAAGCCGTCGCTCGGTCAAAAGCAATCATGCCGAACTCGAAGTCTTTGTAAATAAATAATGAATTAAAAGCCTTGCATTCCAAGCAGGAAAAAAAAAAACAGATCAAAATGCAGGGTTTAATTTAGTGCTTGCATGAAGGAGTTCATCAGTGAATTGATTTGAATATAACACGCCGGCTGCCTGGTGCTGCTCCACAGCGATAATGTTGGAGTGGACCGCTCTTCTTGCCAACTGCGAGCTCTGTGTGTGCTGGACTTTAATGTTTATTTCCGAACAGTTCTCTCTTTTCAGTCAGCAGAAGCATCCTCTTTCCTCTCCTCTCCTCTCCATCACCACCTAATCCTCCACACACAGCTGTTTCTCGAAGATTAACACCCTGCTCCCAAACACGGTGATAACCAGGGGTTTGATCAAGGCGGCATCATGGCCAAAATGAATAAATAAAAGGGAAGAAACGCGTGCTGGTTTGGTTTGATGTTCGCTGTGTGCTGGCAGACTTTAAAGAATTGCGCTTTGTCTCATACTGAAGATACGATTTCACTGGCGCCTTGTTGAAAGAACAACAACAACAACAAAAAAAAAACAGATGAAAATAGAGATCTTGTTTAGGAAAGAGGAAATTTTGTTTTCATTTCTTGCTTCATTTTTTTTTT
>QMIH01000267.1:209715-224718 GCA_003987875.1 Clarias batrachus | reverse complement strand
TGAAGTGGGCATACATTTTTTTAGGCCACTAAAACATATTCATGCAAAAAGAAATTGCTAAAATATGTGACAAATATTGGATCTTTAACAGGTTAAAACTGTTTACTGTTCTAAATCAAACAATCAACGCGACCAAAACCAGCTGCTTCAGTATCAACATTTTGACTTGATTAATAAATTTTATTTAAAAGCACCCATTATTGCCAAGGCACTCCAAAGTAAGGTTCCATTAAGGGCCGTAAATGCTAAATAATTCTTCAGCATGTCCCTTTTGGGGAATTCTTGAAATTACAACAGAAGGTTTAGTTTTTCAGGAAAGTTTTCGAGTCGAACCCCGACAGCAAATCATAAATTTAATCATCTGAAGGAGCCCTGGGAAACTTTCTTTTGGTGCACTAATAACCACACCTGGAAGACTTTCATAGTTAATAATTAGATTTACAATTTCTGTGATTGAAATGGGTAATAAAGCTTAAGCCTATTATACAAAACAATAAGAGGACATCACAAGCACGGTGTGTTTTATTTCTTCCAGAAATAAGTAGTGCAAAGAGGATCAATGTTTAAAGGAATATCAAAGTGTTATTATTTTATGGATCGGCCGGTGACGATTTTTACAAGATTTTATAATATGGATGTCATTTTAACAGAGAATATCTTCACCCTGTGGCGACAAGTCCGGGTTGTTTATTTAAAATAATAATAATAATAAAAAAAATGATTTATGCCTATACAAACAGTCCTGAATTAATGAGAATTTTGGGGAAAGAAAAGATTGATATTTGTTCTCAAACAACAGCTGGAAGATGTGGCCTCTTGGTCAATAAAGCATCTCCCTGAAGCAAAGGCAGTTGGAGATGCAATTAGCTAATTAATGAGCAATGAAAATCAACCATCCACTTCACCACAAAGTTTAACATCGTCATCACCTATAGTGCCAGGAGAAGAGGGAGCGAACTGTTAGCGAGTGCACTAACTTTTAATTTGGTTTCGGTGCATTCGGATGTGAAATGAAATCAGAGACGAATTAAACACAGAACCTTATAAAGCATGTRGTGATTAGTGTAGAGTGTTTTATTCTCATACAGAGACCAGTTATTATGTCCCTTCTAGAAGAGCCTGTGTGCAGACTGTGAGTGTGTGTGTGTGTGTGTGTGTGTGTATACTGTACATAAACATGCCACATAATTATTCATGTACATCTAACTTACTTATTTATTCCCTGATGTGACATACTTTTTTATGTTTTTCATAGCTTTTAAACGAAATGTGACATTTTATTTAGTAGGCTAGTATTAGCTCATTGTTTGGCTAGTAAGTTTGTGTGGTGATTATGTGGCTCAATTTTTTTTGGTTCTTGGTTGGCTATTCAGGTAGTTCAGTGGTTATTTTCTTGCCTAGTTTAGTAGTTGTTTAATTGCGTAGTGAGTTTCTTGGGTTTTTGTGCCTAATCATTTCGTTGCTTGATTGGCTAGTCAGTTTGCTCGTTGGTTATTTTTGATGGCTTGTCATTTAGTTCAGAGGTTATTTTGTTAGCTAGTCAGTAAGTTCATTAGTTGGTTGCTAGGTTGGTGAATCATGTCATTTACTGCACATTTGGATGGTTGGCATGACTCACATCGCATTCGGTCAGCAGCTCCACTCGCCGTAAGAAGTGCTGGAAGAGACTCGTTGAGAACGGTCCAATCACATGAGCCAAAATATTTAAAAACAATATTGATTTGCTAAGAACAAAAGTGGGAAAGTTCAGGGCGCGCAGTGCTGCGCCCCAAGGATGATTTGACAAAATCCAATCAGTGCTCAGCCTCAAGTCACATGCTTTTGAAAAATTGACGTGCTACATAGACACTTCGGCGCCCCGCGTACACCAGCACAAATGAACGTAATACAGTTTAGATTATTTTAATTGTAAATAAATTAATAAATAAATAAGAAATACAGTGGAATATTGTGACCAAATGACTTTATTTCATTATTAAAATAAATAATTATTATGTTAAATAATTACATGTTAAAGGAGTATTGACCGGCCGCCACTGACYAGCGATAACGCTATGGTGCATTGCTTTTTGGGCAACGGTTGTCATTTTTTATGACGCATTTCTTAAAAAACGAATAAATGCTCGTTGGTTAGGGTTAGCTTGGGTGAAGGCGGTGCTGAAATTCCATACATCTGGACTCCACTTATTGATCATTTTCTGACATTCACATGGGTATCCAGCAAGTGTGTGTAGACATGCACAAAATATCCTTTTAAAAACATCCCTTCGATTTTTCCCCATTTTCCATTTGTGTAGAAACTCACGTTTGAACATGCCAGGTGGATTTTCCTCCATTATGATATAATCTCCATCATGGTGATTTCCTTTCTACACCAGTCTTGATGAACAGCAACAGGTCTCAGCTCAGCACAGTCTAATCAGAGTCAATGCTGTTGTTTTTGGCTGTACAAAAGAACACAAGACTCCCTTAACCTACTCACTTTGAGGATGTGGAGACACAGTAAATGTTTATTTACTGGGAAAATTGTCCAACAGCTATCCCTAAAGTCTTGTGTGTGTCTGTACAAATCATTTCACATCAAACTCCTTCCTCAACCACAGTTCACACAGTTCAATGCTGGATTTGCTTCAAGGCCGAAGCTTAAGAGTGGATCGATTCTGATTCTTACAGATCCTGAAGCTGTAAAAAAAAAAAAAAAAAAAAAAAAWTTTTTTTTTTTTTTTTTTTTTACATTTTAAAGTTATTTTACTGCTTGGTTATCGGGTTAACTTCTTGAACTTAGCAGTAATGTTGTACACACTGAAGCAGGACAGTTCTTCAGGCTATTAATTTTGCAGAACAGTCAGAATGCACTAGAGAATGTGTGTGAAAGTTTTTAAGCCAAGTTTATCAGAGTAATAGATAGAGAGAGACGGTGCTTCAACTTTTAATCTAGCAACAGTCATAACAGTGTCATGCAAACGTCAGGAGCTTCAGCAATGGTCTGAAAACCTTTTACCAGTAGCTATAATATGTGACATTTAAATCTTCAATTTCACTCCACTCGGCAAACAAATACGATACAAATACTATACAAGAGGTGAATTCGAAATTTCGTACTGTGAAACAGTTTCCCGTGGGGAATAATGTAAATGCAGATAATCTGTTCCAGCCATCCAAAAATATTACCAATATTCCCAATTTCCAAAACTATAATCATATTTTTACGCATAAAAACAATTACAACATTTAGAAAAAGCATAGAAATGAAGTAAAATATGAAATCAATACACATTAAACCTCACTTAACTTTAATTTATGATTTCTCTCGGCACCGGCTACTTAAAATAAAAAAAAAACTGAAAGCGGCTCCGTTTTCTTCTTGCTATCGTCCTTGATATTATTGGGACCCATGGTGCTACGTCTTTGCTAAATCTCGCGCAAAATGAAAAAAAAAAAAAAAAAGTGTGAACTCACTTACTTTAGAACGGCTCCCGGACCTACACGCTATTTAGACGCCCTTCTGTTTAGCCTGCTTCGTGCGCTTGTATGCCAAAAATTATTTGTATGCCGAGACAAATTTTTTTACTCTCCTGTGTACGCCATGCTTATCCTGGTTTCATGCTCATCTAGCGTTTGTTCTTGTTTAATTCACTCTCATTCATTCTCCGTATTGCTTATCCTGTACGAGGGTCGCGGGAGGCCTGAAAACCTAGATATTTACAGTAGCTAAACATTTGGGGGACTCATGGACGTAGAGTATTCTGGTGAACTGGTATGTTTAGATGCTGTCCTCCCCACTCTCACTGATCACTCAGGTTTGTCGATGGTGGAGTGATTGGTTGCTTTACATCCAAGTTCCCCCTCATGTCTGTGTTTCCTTCTGGCTCCTCCCCTTTAGTTATGATTTCATAGTTAGTCCTGCTGGCGTCCCTGCATGCACTCTACAATAAATATCCATTCACCTTATACATTGTGTGACTGTGACCAGACGCAACTGTCGTCTCTCTCTCTCTTTCTATCTCTCTCGCTTCTGCGCCCCCTCTGCCCCTTGGACCTGTCTGTCTCATCCTGGTGTCCCGCTTCTGGAATGGAGATCTCGTCGCATGAAGGCGAGAAGTTCCACTTTACTATGAAGATGCAAACAGAGCCTCCAAGAAATGAAAGTGAAGTGGACAAAGTTGAACTTTTTTTATTATAAAACTTTTCATTTTTATTATTATTCTTTTTTTTATTTATTTATTTATTTTTTTTAGATTTTTTTTTTTTTTTTTTAGTTTAGTTTATATAATCTACGTCATGGGGTAGATTATATAAACCAAGTGTGTGTGTGTGTGTGTGTGTGTGTGTACAGTTAAACTCTGGTATGAATGTATGTTTTGGATTAATGTGTAATGTGTGTCACTTATTCAGTATATACTATTACTACAGTCCTTGTATGACCATTAAAGACTGATTCTGATTCTAGAGCATTACAACAGGAAATCATCAAGATCTACTAGATGATGTATGTTTGCCCCACATTTGGGACCTTTAAAAAAAAAAAAAAAGTTATACTTTGGTGCATTCAAACAAAAGCATCTACGGTCTCTTGAAAGCAGGAAAAAAAAGTTCACTGCTCCTCCCAACACTGAATTTTGTTCTGATTATGATCCAAAGCGGTTTCAATGACAAGCGACCGAGCACAAAAACAAACCGTGGGTGTCTTCAGTTTCAACTTGCCACCTAATACATCAAACAGAGAGAGAAAGCCRACCATCTCTCCTACACACACACACACACACACACTCGTCCAACACAGATAGTGTTTTACTCCGTTGCCAGATGTGTCTCTGGAGAGCTTCACCCACACGTTAACACAATCTCGCTCAGCAAATGTGTTTATCCAGGAGAAAGCCGTTGCGGCACCCGTTATCTGGCGGCGCAGAGCGAACCAGCAGGCGGCCTGTCGCAAACTTATTAGCTGCTTATTAACTTCTTTCACACACGCACACAAATGAGGACAATGCTCACCCCGTGCTGCTTATTATTTCTACTTAGTGAATATTACACCAGGCATGACGGTATTATAATCTTAGTGTATAAGTGTGCGTCATGTCGGGAGYAGATATCGTAGTGTCGGTGAGCTCGGGTGAGGTCGGTGAAGAAGTGTTTCTTGGTGAGCTGGAAACGCAGCATGGCAATAAAGCTGCATGTTAGGGGGGAAAAATAGCATCCTGGAACTGGATTACATCTGTAATATACTGAGGAGGTAAAAAAACAAAACAAAAAAACAGTTACGCCTGTGATAACGCTGTTAAAGACCTCCACTCACCTGGGGCTTCTCTTTTCGGGTCATTTACTGTAGCAAAACACTAATTACCTGGAAGTCTGAAGATCAAAGTACACCATGCAAGAGTTACAGTAAGGGAAAGAGGAGTGTGTTGGGTTTAAACGTTTTCTACTGTAGATCTATTCACAGCACAATGAGGTGCGRAAGTCCTGAGCCATTTCGCCAATGGTTACAATGTACTTACGTGTTACTTCCATCTCTTACGACATCAGAGATAATGAGTCGTTCACATGATCAATAGAGATCCAGAGGAAGTGTTACCATATAAGGAACAAGGAAGTGGAGGAAAGCATGGGGAACACCGTCAATAATCTCACTAACAGCTTGTGAGTGAATGTAGTACAGGAATCAGAGTGGAGGAAAGGGAAAGTGAGAGTTAAGCTGAGAATAAGGTAAGACGTAAGAAAAGCAAATGAAATAACAGCAACTTAAATACAGTGGTAATTAATTTACCATTGTAGATTTTTATTTCTTAGCATACTGTACGAATGCCCCGCCTTTGGAATTTTCACTTTAAAAATGGAAATTTTGCAAGAAATTTTCCTATGCCTACAAGCCTACATGTAGCTGCTGTAACTCATTACTGCTCTATTGTTTACATCGTTTATACTAGATCTTGTGTTTTTTATATGCATTTTATTTATACATTTTTATTTATTTTATAATTTTTTCCCATAATTTTTGTTTATACTGTATATATGTATCTTTCTTAACCCTGCACTGTAAAAAAAATAAAGCGTAAATTTTACGGTAAAAATACAGCAACTGTGGTTGCCAGAAGTTTACCGTGAAAAATATGGTAGCAATGTTTTTAAGGTTGTACGGAATTGCACTCATTTTAATTTTAATTTTTTTTCAAGCCTGGCCGGGAATCGAACCCATACCCTGGTGGGGCAAGGCAACAGTGCTAACCACTAGACTACTGTACTTGCTACGCAAATGTTGTCGTTGTTGGAGTGCAAGTCGTGTGGGAGACGCGAGGAAGTCCAACAACAACAACAGCAAGTTGTTGCAGCAAGCACAGTAATGTAGTGGTTAGCACTGTCGCTTTGTACCACCAGGGTCTGGGTTCGATTCCTGGCCAGGCTCGAAAAAAAAGAAACAATTAAAATCCATAGAATATACAGTGTAATCCTGTATAACCAAAAATGTTGCTACCGTTTTTTTTCCCGTTAAACTTCTGGCAACCAAAGCTGCCAGTTTTTTACCGTGAAATTTACAAATTATTTTTTTACAGTGTGGTTAAATGAAGGTAAATAAATAAATAAATAAAAAAAGCCACTGTGTCGAACCGACCACCGGCTCTGCGAAGTTGCGCACACATCCGGGAGCCGATCAAATCGTGTTGAAGTCAGTGGAAAGCCAAGAGCAATGAGTTAAAATATTTTCTGTGTTTTTTTTTTTTTTTTTACAGGTAGGAAGGATGGTAGCAAGAAGAAAAGGCAGTAACTTTCAATTTGGTTTTTAAAGCAGCCAGTGTCAAGAGGAATCATAAAATCATAAAGTAAAAAATTTTACTTCATTTACGTGTTTCATTTACGTGTCTTTTCTAAATGTTTTGATTTTTTTTTATATGCAAAGATATGATTGTAGTGTTGGAAGTTGGTAATATTGGTAATATTTTTGCTTGGCTGTATGCAGATACCTCTGTATAAGGCAGGAAAGGAAAGGAAATGACAGGAAAATGGAAAGGAAAGGAAATGACAGGACCTTTTAATGGAAACAACAGAAAGAAAGAAAAAACAGAAACAAAAGTATTGGAAATGGAAATGAAAGTAACTGAAAGGGAAAGAATAGGAAATGGGAAAAGCCCTTGTAATGCAAAAGCCTTGAAGAGAAAGAACACAAATTGCAGGACAGAACAGGACATGACAGGAAGGAACGGAGAGAGACAAATGGGAAAGGAAACAAAAACCTGCGAGAGAAAACAACAGGAAAGTAATGGAAATGACACGCTGGAGATGAAAGGAAATAAAAAAACACTGCAAAAAATTCTATGTTAGAAAATGAAATATTCTTGAATCAAACCAAACCTTACCATAAATCCTTAAAATAAGTCTACAACAAAATAAATATAAGATTAATTAAGACGATTTCTAGTCAAATGTTCCTGAAATTGCAAGTGCAAATGTCTGCTTCTGTTGGCAGAGGATTCGGTTAGATTGTAGGAATTTATTTCTTGAAAGAAGCAAAAACTCTCTGCCAACAGAACAAGACATTTTTCACATGGAATTTTAATAACATTTGATTAGAAATAAGCTTAATAATCTTGTTTTATTTATTTATTTATTTTTGTAAACTTAGTTTAAGAAATTATAGATAGGTTTGGCGTAATTCAAGATTATTTCACTTGCTAAAATGTCATTCTTTTTCAGAAAGGGGAATGAATGAGAGAAGGAAAGCACACAGCCTCAAACCAGAGACATCTTTAATGGGGTTGCGAAGCTTTTTTATTCCAACATTACATAAGGATTAAGAGTATACTGTAGTGTTCATCTTGCAAACTCCTGGCGGGAATGTGCTCAGGTTACAGTCCTGCGGTAGAGAGAATGGGTTTGCTTAATGACGTGTAGCGGATCACAGCAGTGGAGAGGACAGGATGCGGTTTAACGGCCATATGAAACACAATCTAAATAAAAACAATCAATATAAAATGACAGCTTTAAAGCGCTCGGGTTAATCGCCAAACCACGGCTCACTCCTCCTTCACAGAAAAACCGCCTCACAAATTTGCAAACAAAAATTAGGGCGCACTCTGTATTCATTAAAGCAGACGCCCCTGTTTTTCTCGACACTCACAGTAATTACAGCGAGGCCTCGACCCAGGTGAGGGTTCATTAGTGGGTACTGATGAGGGCACCCGGTTGGACGGTGGTGACGGGCTTGCGCTACGTCTCTGTCCCTAATGACCTGTGGGGACACGGTGCTATCTGCAGATGTTCAGTCAATTAGAGGAGCATCGCCCCCCCTCCCCTCTCTCTCGTACACCACTCCCTCCCTCTTCCCTCTAATCTCTTCCACAGGTTTATCTTTTTTTTTTTCCCCACCACTCTAATGGAGCTTGTTTTCCAATCTGTCGGGCCTGAGGGGACGGTGGAATAAACCGCATTACACAAATGATGAACACAGAAACAGGAGATCTAATGTGGAGACAAAGACGCCATCGCACCTGTTCCAGCTGGTGCGGTGATTTCAGTATGCATGTGTCCTGCCCGTCCTGATGTTGAAAATCAGATACAGATCGCTTAGCGCTGGGACCTTTTTTTAAATCATAAATGCACAACAATCCAAAGTTATAGGAATAATACAATCTTTTGTGAAATTACAGCAAATGCAAAAAAACAAACAAACAAAAAAAAAACATCAGAAGGAATAAAACACCGTGCGAAACTGAAAAGAAATCGAACACTTCGGGATATCAGAGAATCGACATCAGTAGCTCCGCATCATCACACGATTCTAGCATTGATGATTTTCCTATAATAGCACCTCCTGAAGAGTTTTCTTTCTTCTACACCGCATCAATTTGCACACAATTACTTTCCTTATTTACGTAAGAAAGATTGTGTCATACTTTTTATCTGATTATAGTTACACTCACTTGTTCATTCTTTGGAATGAAATGCATGACTTGGAGCGTTGCATGAAACAAGCAGCATTGCCATAAGATTAATGTGTGCCAATGTCTGCCAACTGCATAAAAACCACATGATCTCCATCTTTCAAATTGCTCTCCTATGTAACTCTACTTTGAGTAAGAAGCATATGGTGCCAGTTTATTTCTCCTCTTTGCCGAATCTGTTACTGTTTACTTGCGACTGTTTCCTTCCAGCTCAACTCAAATATTATAATGAGGTCATGTGATCAAGTGTTATGTTCAGAGAAAAATCTGAAATGGTCCAGAAAAAAAAGAAATTGCATACTGAGAAGGAAGACGTTGCTATGTATATAAAGAATTGAATACTTTCTTTCATAATATTCCAGGATTCAAGGAAAGTAGAACCCCTATATATACCTATATATATATATATATGTGTGTATATATATGTGTATGTATATATATATACATATATATATATATATATCCAGAGTTTTTTTTATTATTCTGTTTTTTTTTTTTACTCCAAACTAAACCTCGATGCCGAACCTTATACAGATGACAGGCAGCGTGAGTTCAAAGGTTGAGAAAGAATAAGCATGAGAGGAGCAAACATGACTTCCTGTGATGTTCGTCTGGCCCCGTGGCCTCGGTTCGACAGCTATGCTGTTCTACAGCTCCTCCTGCGTGAGAGACGGCCCGTGGAGCTCCGTGTCACCAGGCAAACCGTTAGGACTGACAGCTATGTCAGCTTGACACGCTAACATCCGCGTGACCTTTATCGGTTAACCTCTTGTTCTTATCTCATTCTCTGTGTGTGTGTGCTTACGCTTCTTCCATGTATTTGCTAGCAGCGGTAAAACTAGTGAGATATAAAGAGCCAGAACAATGCTAGAGCTCGCTATCAGACAATCAGCTAATTATAAACTGCTGCAATTAACGCATCGTGTGATTTATAGCAGGACATTTTGTTCTGTTTTGCTTTTCATTCAGGGAATGTGTGTGTGTGTGTGTGTGTGTGTGTGTGTGTGTGTGTGTGTGTGTGTGTGTGTGTGTGTGTGTGTGTGTGTGTGTGTGTGTGTGCGCGCGTGTGTGTGCGCGCGTGTGTGTGTGTGTTAATATTACATTAAATGTCACATCGAAGTGTCTGAACTGAGGTCCACAGTAACTGAGGTCCAGGGAGTGCGGTCAAAGCTGAAGTTGGGGGGGGGGATTTCTTTGGGATCAATTAATCATCCATCCATCAAACCAACTAGCTAGTCAAGTTATTCAATTCAATTTTATTTGTATAGTGCTTTTAATAATGGATGATGCAATATAAAATCTAGATATGAATTTAAAATATTCATCCTTGATGGGAAGCAAAAAACCTCCTGAGACGTCATGAGAAAGAACTCTTGAGAGAACCCAAACTCAAAACAGAATCCATAATCATTATTTGAGTGATATCAGGAACCATAAATAAATCATTTTTATAAGGGTGTGCTCAAAACTTGCAATTGTATAACAGGATGAACGTTTTTTTTTTAAATTATTATTTATTTATTTTTATCCAAAACTCCATGTATAATCCAATCCATCTTCGTGGTTATTAAGTGGATCTGTCCTAAGTTACCACATGAATCTTTAAGCAGGCTATACAGTATAGGGCCAACCTCAGGAGCAGTAAGCGCCAGGGAGCATCAGCATGCAATCTAATGTCCATCCATCAAACTAACCAGCCAGTCTATTTGATGTCCATCCACTCATCTGTCCGTCCAATTAACCATCTAGTTAAACTAATGTCCATCCATCCATCCAGACAGTCAAACTAATGTCCATCTATCTGTCCATCAACCCAACTAGGTAGTCAAAGTAATCCTAAGTTGATCCTTTAAATTAACCAAGTATTCAGTCCATCCATCCATGTCCATCTATTTATCGATCTATCCAACCAGACAGTCATTCTAATGTTCATCCATCCACCCAATCATCTATCAAACCAATCAGCTAGTTAAAGTAATGTCCATCCATCCATCCATCCACCCATCCATCCAATCAGACATAGTTTATCTAATGTCCATCCATCCATCCATCCATCCATCCATCCATCCAACTAAACAGTCAAACGAATGTTTGTTTGTTAATCCATCCATCCATCTATCCATCCATCAAACCAACCAGCTAGTCAAAGTAATGTCCATCCATCCTTCAAATCAYACAGGTAGTTTATCTAATTTCCACCAATCCAAACAGACAGTCAAACTAATGTTCATCCATCCATCCATCAACTTAACCAGCTAGTCCACCATATATTTATCTACACATCCATGTATCCATTTATCCAAAATGACAGTCAAACTAATGCCCATCCATCCATCCATCCATCCATCCATCCATCCATCCATCTAACTTTTCATCAAACCAATCAGCTAGTAAAACTTATGTCCATCCATCCATCCATCCATCCATCCATCCAAATGGACAATCAAACTAATGTCCATCCATCCTTCAAATCAACCAGGTAGTCAATCCAGAGATCCATGCCAGTTCATTCACCCAAACAAGCTTGTCAACCTTATATTTAGTCATCCAACCATCAAATCAATGAGCTAGTCAACCCAATGTTCATCCATCTAACCATCAAAGCAACCAGTTACTTTGTCTAATGTATATCCATCAAACTAATCAGCTAGTCAATCGAATCTTGTTGCATCCATCCATCAAACCAAGCAGGTAGTCAGTCTAATGTCCAAGCAGATACAACAGTAACACAAGACAACATGAGAGGTAAAAAGACAAGGGAAAGACAAGGCAACAGAAATAACAAAAAAGACAGACAGGACAGAGACGAACAGACAAGGCACAATATCTGACAGATCAAATAAAGTCATGAAAGATAGACATTGAAAAGTTATAAAGTACAAGACGGGTGTGTGAAGGCAAAAATACAGACGAGACAACAGGCAGAAGGACAAAAACAGACAAAAAAAAATCAATTAGACAGACAACAGTCAGAACAAGATAAGAGCAAGACAGACTGATGAGACTACAGACAGTATGGGACACCAGGTAAAAAAAAGGTCCCATCCAGTGAATTTTCAGATAGGCTCATAAAACACTGTTTTCTTATCTCCTGATCCATGCTTCATTTTTTTGTAAATATGCATACACATTTATATTATTATCAGATAAAAACAGACAGACAGAAACACATGCAGACAGGAAGGATGCACAGATGACAGCTACACGAGTTATCAAATTTCCACTCTAACTAACTATAGCTGCCAAACAAACAGATAAACACAAAGATCAACAAGCACACACACACACACACACACACACACACACACACAAAGAGAGAGACAGACAGACAGGCACAAAATATATACAGATGCTAATGAAATTATAGCAGTCATGAAATTGTCCCTCACTGTACTGCATCGCTGGACATTAAGAAGTGTGTGTTGTGTATTTCATTGTTAAATACCTTTATGTTTTCACAGTGTGTCTCCAGGGTGTCACTTTGCCAATACTGAGCAATCTCTCATTAAAAAAAAGCCGGATTCTATAGATCAAACAAATAAAATTAAAAGATGCTGTCTAACCCACAAAGCACAGGTTAGAGTATGTAACACACACACACACACACACACACACACACACACTATACAGAATCTGAATTCAATCTCCATAAAAAACGAGACTTTTCTCTTTTAGCTGCTGGACAAATCAATACCTTCCCACTACTTTCTTGCGAAAAAATGCTATTTCCATCCGCGTGGAGCCGAGAGCCGGGACGCGCCACACCGCGCCGCGCCGGGCCACATATCACTCTCCTTCACGTGCTGGAGTGGATTAAAAGTCTGAGCGCGTTCTCAGCCTGGGTTATTGACTGAGTGAAAATATGATCATTTTGTATTAACTCGCCCTGCAGCGCTCCATTCTGTCACCCGGACCCGGGGAAATTAATGCACTCGTATTGTGATTAAGAAAAATATGAGCTACAGCTCGTTTAGGCCGCTGTAGACAAAGAGGCGTGCGACAGTCGCAGCCAGGTAATGGCTTTCAGAGAACAGTACAATTCCCAGGAACTAGATTGAAGCCATTATTTAACCATATATATATTATTATCAGATAAAAAGAAACACATTTGTTGAGTACAATTCCTTGCCCTTTTATGTAGTGTCCGTAACTTATATATATATATATATATATATATATATATATATATATATATTATATATATGTATATTTATATATGTATATATTCAATGATCTTAATTGTTATTCAGATGAAACTTGGCCAATTTAGATTTCAAATGAAAAGACATAAACCTGAAAAAGTGTCTCATTCTAAAATGCAAAATTGTTAATATATTGCAACATGAGTTTGACATGGTTACGGACACTACAGATTTTCCGGCGGGAAAAAAATCCTTAATTTTACACAGAATGCTTTAACTGAAGCAACAATTTTTACAGGTCATATGCTTCTAGAAAAAAAAAAATGGCGCACATATAAAATCACTCCAAAACGGCTGAAGTTAGAAACTTAAAATTTTTAGAGTAGCGATATCAGTCACTTCCACAGTATGTTGCATAAACTTCAGAAGTAGCTTCTTTGGCCACACACATCTTCTCTATTATATCTATAACATAAAAAATAATAAACTATACATACTCTGTATATCTATATTTTTAAAACGGCACGTACACACTGGCCACTTCATTAGGTATACCTTGCTTTGACCCTTTTTGCTTTCTGAATCTGAATGGCCCTAATTTTTCATAGAGTCAACACTCACTCACTCACTCATCATCTATACCGCTTAATCCTGTATTCAGGGTCACGGGGGCCTGGAGCCTATCCCAGGAGACTTAGGGCACATGGCAGGGTACACCCTGGACAGGGTGCCAATCCATCGCAGGGCACAGTGACACATACACTCACTCATTCACACACTACGGGCAATTTGGGAACGCCAATTAGTCTAACCTACATGTCTTTGGACTGTGGGAGGAAACCGGAGAACCCGGAGGAAACCCACCATGCGAACTCCATGCACACAGAGGCGGGAATCGAGCCTGGCCCGGGGACCACTACACCACCGATAGCATCATGCAGTTGCTGCAGAATTGTTGACTGCCGATCCATTATGTGAACCTCCTGTTCCACCACATCCCAAAGGAGCTTTATTGAGATCTGCTGAGTGTGGAGGCCGTCTGAGTATAAAGGCAACGATACTCAGGGCTGCGGCATTGAAAGAATGCCTAAACCGTTGATATAAAGCAGTTTATGCCACTACATCCCAAATGTCGCGGCAGAAATCAGGACTTGTCAGAGCAGGCAAAGTTTCTCCCAGCTTCTTCTGTTCAATTTTGTGAGCCCATGTGAACTGTAGCCTCAGTTTCCTGTTGTTAGATAGCAGGAGGGCTCCTAGTGTGATGGTCGGCTGTGACCATCTGCTTCGAGGTTCGACCTGTTGTGTGTCCGGAGATGCTCTTCACCATAGTTTGGGTTGTAACAAGATGTCATTTCAGTTACTGCTGCCTTTCTATCAGCTTTAACCAGTCTGGACATTCTCCTCTGTGCATGTTCACAAAGTTAACTGAAACTCACTGGGTATTTTTTTATTTTATTTTWTTTTTTCATTTTTCACAGCATTCTCTGTAAACCCTAGACATGGTTGTGTGTGAAAACCCCCAATAGATCGGCTTTTTAAGATATTCAGACCAGCAAGTCTGGCAGGTTCCTTCTCCATTCTGATGCTGGGATTAAACTTCTGCGCCTAAATGCATTAAGATGCGTCCATGTGATTGGCTGATGCGATATTTGCATTTGAACAGGTGTACCTAATGAACTGGCCAGTGATTTTATATGCCGTAAGCATAAACTATGTATCAATATAAACTGTATTATGCGTCTAAATAAATATGACTGCATGATGACACTATGAAATGAACTCAGTTAAAGTGGGAACTTTCAGATGATTTCTACGTCTCATCATTTACACACACACACACACACATACACACACATACACACACACGTCGCATTTAGCTGAAAGGTAGTCTGTAAAAGTGTGTGTGTGTGTGTGTGTGTGTGTGT
>QMIH01000267.1:193920-209419 GCA_003987875.1 Clarias batrachus | reverse complement strand
AAAAAAAAAAAGAAAAAGAAATCTTTTAGGCAATAACGCGTTTCTTCTTTTTATGAGGACGGGTGACGAGAGCGGCCAAAAAGGTAACACCAGAGGCCATCTGGAATATTGCGTTCATCCCGGTCAGTGGCAGAAGACGCGCACAACGAAGACGTAAAGGGACGGACTGGATAAATAACTCGGATGAATAATAAATGGACYGCGGGTCAATATTTGTAATAATAGTTTCATAAAAGATGCATTTGTGAAAAATGTAGTCCATTTCCTGCGGCGATCGAGGCACATCTCGGGAGATTGACTTCAAAATTGAGCCGGCCGAAGGAAGTCACACATGATCTACAAGTCTTCTGATTATGGCTGTTTAGAGAACCGTCATGCTGTGGATGATATTACTTTATAAAACAGCATGCGCGCTTAATGGTGTTGAAGGGAAACACAGTGCAGATGAAGTGAATCGTCTTCTTCAGGATGTGTGATGGAAAGGTGGGCGTATGGATTCTTCATTAAATCAACTGAAGCTTTGACGCTCCTGGTGGACATACTGAAGACGAATACGCAGCAGGTGGCCAATACAATACCAGAAGATTTAAGTTCATGGTAGGTTATGGGTTTGATTAGGTGGTTTGTCCTGTGGCCGCACACACCCACATGGAGGATGTTTTGATTCCTGTCTGCGTCGAGTTTGCATGTTTTTGTCTCCGTGGTGGGTTGGGTGGGTTTCCTCCTGGTGCTCCGGTTTCCTCCGACAGTCCAAAGACATGCAGATTAAGTTCATTCGTGTTTTTTTTTTTTTTAAATCGCCAATCGTTTGTGCGATGGCTTGGCACCGAGATCAGGGTGTACCCCACCTCGTGCCCTTAGTCTCCTGGTATACAGTAGGCTCCAGTTCCCCTGCAACCTTGAATAAAGTGATGTAGAAGATTGAATAAATAAATAAATGAATGAATGGGTTTGATTTTCTGTATATCCTCTTCGTAATTATTGGGCCGGGTTAAATCAAAATCTGATGAAAATCAATTTATAAATACAAAAAAAGTGGTTAAAGCGCTCGCCCTATAATCCGGAGCTCGCGAGTTCGATTCCCGGGTGATGCTGTAACCTCTCGCAGCCGGAGGTCTAGAGAGAGCTGATTGGCCGAGCTCTCTCAGAGGGGAGGGATGAGAGGTACTTAGTGCTCCCACATTAATCACGGCTCTACAGCCAATCAGGGGCGTCTGTGAGCTCACGCAACAGAGGGAGCGGATAGCGCTGTCCTCCGAGTGTGTTACTCCGCCCCCAACGGTGCGCGAGCGAGCAGATTGAAAAGATGCGGTCGGTTGGCGTCTCGTGGTTCGGAGGAAACACGTGATAGTCTTCGGCCCTCCCGGCTGAGTGGTAGTAGTAGCCTTAGTGACGGGGAGGAATTGGACACCACTAAATTAGGGAGAAAAATCGGGGAAAAATCCAAAAAAAAAAAGAGAAAAGAGAGGGATGGATATGGAGAGAGAGAGAGAGAGAGAGAGAGAGAACTTAGTAAAGACAGTAGAGAGATACTAAGAGTGAGAAAGAGGGACATATACAGTAGAGGAAGAGAAACAGACAGAGATGTGGTCTTTGAGAGACAAACATAAAAGAAGGAATGGGAAAGACAGATTACTTGCATAAAGAGGTGGGGGCAGAAGGAGAGAGAGATGAATATAGAGACATACAGAAAAAAAAGAAGAAAGGGAAGAGCGAAAGAGAGAGAGAGAGAGATCTAAAAGATAAACAGACACAAACATACCAACAGACGTTCTGACAGACACAGGGAAACGTTTTACGATGCGGAGATCTAGACACCAGAATAAGCCAAGAAACTGATTTGATTCTGACAAAGGGAGATAAACACATTTTTCAAAAATATGGAAATGTACCATCAGGACACCACGTCCCCAAGAAACAGCTGAGACAAAAAACAAACAACCAAACAGACCAAAAAAAAAAAAAAAAAAAAGTTCTATTACTATTATTGTTCTCACCGCCCCCCCTAATAATTCTTTCAAAAATATCTTCAATGTTACCGTCATTTCACTTAAAGTCCTCGATGACTCGAAAGAGAAAAAAAAAAAAAAAAAACAGATCTCTGCAAAAGTCTCGGTTTATTTATAGTAAGTAGCCGAGCTGTAGGGGGCGTTCTGGGTAGATTTACATACTGTAGTGCTCACGCTCAGGATGTAGTGCAGCGGTGACTACAGCATCACAGACTTACAGTAAACCCGTCTGATGAACAGTTTCCAGTGAGATCACACACACCGCTGTCAGACCACCTGTTAGCAGAAGTGTACTGTATCTGAAACAGTCCCAGGAAATTGCAACACCACCTCCCCATGACACACACACACACACACACACACACACACACACACACACACACACACACACACACACACACACACACACCTCTTTATCCTCTCCACTAACCTTTGCAATAACGTTTAGCCATTGAATATATAAATCACATAGTTACAAATCATATTACAGTAACAACCTGTAATGCTAAAGTGAGCAAAAAAAATTCTAACAGGAAATGAAACAAAGTCCCAAGATGAATATTTAAATGATGAGCATAAGAGGTCAGGACAACCACTAAGAAAAACCCTAAAGTCAACTTCAGTTAAACATATAGGAAGCAAATTCTTAATACTAAATACAATTAAATGAAAGGGAACAAATATTTTACAGCAAAAGGCTGCAAAGTGCCTAAACACACTAGTAAAACTGGTTGTTTATGTAACAACCTGAGCAGCGACCTCATTTCTTCTCTCGTCTGTTCCAACCACTCAGCATTCAGCATCAGCAGTATACTAATCTAATCACCTCCTGATCATCGGTCATCATCTGCACCTGTTTCTCACTGGTTTGTGCCTTAAGTTATGTAGATGAATTTATTTTGTTAAAAAAAAATAAATAAATAACTTCTGAAACTCCTCAGGTACAGGGACTGGAGAGAAAGTGCGAGAGAGCCTGCAGAACTAATTCTCAAGACTAGATTAAAAAAGAAATATATATATATATAAGGAAGTCTATCTCTGTGGAAGCAACATATGAAGAAATTGAGGGGACTCAAGACTTTTTCTACCCCCAGACCCTTAAACCACACCAAGCAGGTGGATCAGATAACATCAACAACAATATGATTATATATAGTAATGACAAGATGCAAGGAGCTTTAAACTAATTATACAACATCATTCTAGACACAGGTCATTTCCTTTAAATGTGGAACCAAAGCCCTGACTGTAACCATTGCATTTTGTGGACAAATACATCCCCAAATCCATGCAGTAAAGGCAGCCTTTCACCTCCTGGGTCCGGGTTCGATTTCCACCTCTGTGTGCATGGAGTGCATGTTCTTGGCGAGTTTCCTCCTGGTACTCTGGTTTCCTCCCACAGTCCAAAAACTTGCAGATTAGGCAAACTGGCGCTCCCAATTTGCTGTAGTGTGTGAATGAGTGGTTGTACCCCGCCTCGTGCCCCAAGTCTCCTGGGATAAACTCCAGGCTCCCCGTGACCCTAAATACACGATTAAGCGGTATAGATGATGAGTGAGTGAGTAAACTGAACAGTGGAGAAATGAAATTGAACCTCAAACCTCAAAACTAAAGGCGTACTCAGCACTAAACAGAGAAATCCAATTAGCGGAATGTTTGAAGAACAAAAACAAGAAAGAAAGAAATTCTAACTAAATACAGAGCAGACGATCATTTCTTATAAAGTGTTAAAGGAAGATACACTAAAACTCTAAACCCTCAACAAAGACGGTGAAAACGTTGAGCTACAGGAAGAAGAAACAGGGGCACCAGGGGGAAAATGCCACCAGATTAGACACAAACGTCACTGTAAATTCACAGCCGTCGTCCCAAACGTCTCCGCTCTGAGCACGGAACAGGATGGAAGAACTCTTCATCATACGAGAAATACTAAAATCACCACCAATCTAATCTAATCATAACATTATCTATTCTAATGTCTCTCATAACTACATAATGTATTCCAGCGAATCAATACTGCATCTTTTTCCCCATCAGAATTGCATTTCTGTTTCTTATAATTCATCGTTAATGGGCGTCTGTGTACATCATCAAAGAGACAGACATAAAGTTACTGAGAGACAGATATAAAAGATAAAGAGATAGACATCCAGACAAATGTTGACAGAAAAAGAGAGATACTATGAAAAAAAGATAAGATTATCAGATCTAAAAAATAAAACAAACATGAAAACTAACAGACAAACAAATATTGACAAAGAGACAGAGTCAAAGAGAGACAGACATTAAAATAGACATATGGTCAGAGAGAGAGAGAGAGAGAGAGAAAGATACTTGCCATTCTTGGATGCACAGAAGACATTTTTTTTTAAAGAAAGAAAGAAAAAAGATAAACAGATAAAGAAGGCACACACCAGGTACTGACAGAGAGAGAGAGAGAGAGAGAGAGAGAGAGAGAGATGGATGTAGCACATGTCGTCCTTGGATGCACAGAAGACCCATTCCCTTTTTTTGTCCAAGAAAGAAAGACACACAGACTAAAAAAAGGGATGGGCAGATCTAAATGATAGAAAGATAAGATAAGAGAAAGAAAGAAAGCACAGACACCCACACAGAGTCAGGTACTGACCTCCAGAGAGAGAGAGAGAGAGAGAGACAAGGCGTCCTTGGATGCCAAGAAAACACATTTCCTCTTTTTGTCCAAGAAAGAAAGAAAAGGAAGAAAGACCTAAGAAAAGAAGGCATGGGCAGATCTAAAATAAAAACAGATAGAGATAAAGAAAGCACAGACACCCACACAGAATCAGGTACTGACACATAGAAAGACACAGAGAGAAAGAGAGAGACAGAGAGAGAGAGAGACATGGAGAGAGAGATGGATGTAAACCAAGCRGTCCTTGGATGCACAGGAAACACAATTCCATCTTGAATTAGTGTAAATAGTTAAATATCGCTCCTTAAACAGCAGCCATAACAGCTCAGAACTCCGTATAAATCGATGCTGTGAGCTCATTCATCCTTTTCCTTGGGAAATGAAATTGTGTGTATTATGCGTGTGTATACAATAACTCTGACAATAACCCTGTACATCAACAATAACGTGTACCCGGTCCTGTTTCTCAAACCTCACACCATTACACACCAAAACCACTTTCCTCCCACACAGTTCACGCAGTGCCACACAGACGTCTCGGCACACCAGCACTTTCTATTTCCCCTCACACCGCCGACAGGTGAGAACCGCTCTCCGATCAGCAATCCATCAGCGGCAGGGAGTGAATTAAATACAGCGGAGGCAGCGGGGAAAAGACCCGGGCCTGTCGACTGTCAGCTTTAAAGTGCAGGCAGGGAATTCACTCTACATCACCGGTAATATGCTGCAGCGGTGATTTGCAGAAAAAAAAAAATTGCTGAATTGTAAACATTAATGCATGCATGAGCAGGTGATGGAGGGAAATAAACTGGAGGTCATAAAAATAAAAATAAAAAAAGATGGAAAATAAAAGGTGGGCTTGAACTGCACCTCATGCCAATGCAGCAAAGAATATAACTTTAATGCAGACTAATTAATTTTCATAAATAACATTATTCACCAAGTGGCTTTAAATAATAATACTTTTAATAATGCTTTTAATTAGCATTGAGGCTACATTTTAATTTATTGCTTTATTTACTCACGTATTTAATTACGTTTATTTATTTATTTATTTATTTATTTATTTAATATTTATACAGCTGTTGTTCAACAGACTCGACTTTAAGGTCTCATTTTGTATAAAGTGTCTCTATTTTTCCAATCATTTCCTAACTGGATCTGTGTATCTTTTTTTTTTCTTTTTTTCACAATTATTATTATTATTATTATTATTATTATTATTATCATTTAGTGGTCTGTTCTGTTCTTAAAAACAAATACATTACAGTGGAACCTTGGATTATAAGCATAATTCGTTCTGAAAGTGGGCTCGTGATCCAAAACACTTGTAAACCAAATCATCATTTCCCATAAGAAATAATGAAAACTCAAATTATTCGTTCCACAGCCCCCAAAAATAAATGGTACTAAATGACGCTTGGTGTCAAAATAAGAGTCGCATGCGTGATACATGATACTCGGCGCACGTAAACTAATACTTGCTCGGCTTCCGATTAAAAATGTATTAAAAATCTTTGCTCAGTTTGCGGAACACTCGTTACTCGCAATCCGAGGTTCCACTGTATTTTAAAAATGTGACATGGTATTAAAATGTCAATCTCCTTAATAAAACCACACCACAGCATTTGCAGAAAATCAAAAACACTTCCATCTTCTGCAAATACTTGCATTTTAGAAGAGTATCGCTTCTTTTTCTTCTTATAAGCTCATGCCTGGTTGGTGCATTACCATCACCTAATGGACCGAAGTATGACGCAGCCAAACAAAACATGGCATTTAACCAATCAACCAAGTTACTGAGCATTGCTTATTTTATACGGTTAGCATTTAATAATAATAAATATAGCTGTTTAAAGCAAATCAACAGACTAATAAATAATTAGTGCTATCGAATCGAATATTACAATGAACTCCAATCAAAAGTCAACAGTCTACTTTCACTTTACATCTCTAAAAACTAATAGCCACATATAATAACAAAAAAATGCCTAGAAGTTTGGGATTAAGTTTCCCTATGTTCTCAACTGTTTAACTAAAGTGAATTTTAATGCTCTTTCATACTAGGACATAAAACTTATTCCAAGGTAATGTGTTATTTTATTATTAATATGTTTTTGCATACGTTGTAATAATCATCTTATTTCAAGGTCTCGGCCATATGGCAGGTTCAATATGTTCATTTTTATGCTCGGTGCTGTTCGCTAACTTATTCACATATTGAAATTACACTGTGACCTTTTATAAACACATCCCTCCTGAACTTTCCCTACAAACTTGAAATGCTAAAAAAACAGATTTCAGGGATGAGAGATTGTGACATTCAAGTTAAATAGCAGTCTGGAATAATCTGGTATTCTTTCATACTTAAAAAGGCCTCCTTATATTGAACTTTCAAGTAAAACTTTCCTTAGTCAGCTATGCATACTGTCTACCCTTCATTCGACAGACTACTGACCTTCATTTGACAGAAAAGAGACAGATGTTCGTTTTACATAGACCATAATTTGACTGACAGGCAATTGACATTCACCTCAGTTTGTCAGAACCTACTGTACTGTATAGTCCACCATTTAACGGATCATTCCAATACATGTTCCAACAGGCATTTTTATAACACAACAATTTGCCAATGCTTAAATTAAAAATATATATATATTTAGAGCCACGTTTAAGGTTGTGAAGAACCTGAACAAAGTACCTGATTTCACCAGAGCTATGTGATTTAATTTGATTATGACCATGTGATTTATTTAATCAATCATTTTTTGGTTGATTCATTTAATCGAATAGAAGGATACGTTTTTGATTAAGGCCCTAAATTATTTAAACTTTTATTGAAAATGTATATAAATCACATTTAATACTTTTAGTACTTTAAAACCTGTAAGAAATACAGTTGTTCAGTACAAATCAGATGACAGACATTAGCATTATTGAATCAAATCTAAACCTGCAATGGTCATAAACAGATTTTAATCGAACCGATAGTCTACTTACGATTCACGGCTCTAGTTATCGTGTTATAAGAGGTAGAAATTAGCTTGATCTATAAACTGTAATAAATAGTCATGTCTGCACCAGGCACATTTTAGGTAATAAGGAAAAATTTTAATACAGAAAGAAAGAAAGAAAGAATATTTTATAGTCCTCAGTACTGCGGACCATTAAAACCTACTTTTTACTTAAGAAAGAAAGAAATCAGCCATGATCAGCCATGCTACTGGGAAATGAAAATGCATTATGGACTTATCCGTCATGAAGATCCTCCATTGTTGGAAACCGTATCATAACTGCTGCAAAGCAATGTAACTGGAAAATCATTCCATAAAATGAAGCAATATCACACAAGCAAGAGCACTGTTGTACTGAATTTTAGCACAGCTACACAAACGGCAGGTAGCGTTGAGCTGGTGACCTAACGTCCACCAGTTAGTGCAAGTTATCACACGGGTGAGAGTCATTTTAAATTCTTCCCGGTACTATGTAGCCAAAACGTGAGGAGAATGGAGGTGGTGGACAGTCCTGAGAAACTTTCGAGATGTACTTTGGATTTCCACTTATTCTGCTTTAGAATATCAGCTAACGTCTTGGTTCCAGAGTTGAATCCCAAATAGCATTAAATGGAATGTTAGTGAGCTATGTATGATGTCCAATCCCTTGTTCGACACTCCAAACAAACATCGCCCTTGATCGGGGATTAGAGAGCAATTTCTGGCTCGTGTTAGTTATGAACAAAACAGCATGGATAGTTCAGAGGCAATTTGTTGACATAATGTCAACAATGTGTGTTCTTGCTGAAAGTGCTTCTGTGACTGGTTTTAAATGTGGGTTTTGGCAGGCAGCTGCTCTCTCCTCAGTACTGCGGACCATAAAGACTTACTTTCACCCTTGCTGCGACCCAGACGTTGGTGTAATTATGAGTTGTTAGAACACCTGTGATACGGAGTGATACATATGCTTAAACATCCCAGTGCTGTTGTGCTTTATATCAGCACTCATAGAACAGATATCGTCRAATCAGATCTAACTCAACTTGGCCAGATCTAACATCTGGTATCTGCCGTGCAAGTTCCTATAAATGAGCTATTCCTATGGAAATGATAACATATTTAAAAAATGTGTAGGTTTTTTTAAGGTAACCTCAAGCTATACAAATAATGCGATGAATGACGGTGTGTCTACATTTATGAAAGGAAGCAAGACATACGTGCCCTGTTGTCGACGCCTTGATCCTAATCTTAAAAGCACATGTCTTTGTAACGATCGCCGCTTTCATAGAACYGTTTCCTTCCACCTGGAAGTGTCACAACAACACATGATGCAACAGTAATGCAACGCCGTCGCTTTTCCAAATGATAAAGCACCGCCGGCTTCACGTTCATTTATTTACAAAAGACTTTGCACAGCCCTGTCACATTACTCATGTGCTTGTAATAACTATTTCATTGCCGTGCCGCTAATAAAGTCGTCTGTTTTCCCGAAGCCTGATATCCCGAAGTTAATTAAATCGAAGGAAATGACAGCTGTAGGCTGAGATTTGTATAAGATCCCCAAAAGCCAGTTAGGAATCATATTATAATCAACTTATCAAACATATGGGATATGATGTTTGGTGTATAAAGTAAAATTTTGATGTTCGATAGTCTAGGATAAGGTCTCAACAAACAGCAGAAGGCATATAAATAATCTTTTAAAAACACACATACAACAGCTGTTAAAATACCATTGGGATATTCAGTGACATTAAACATGCAAAGATCAGAAATTGTTGGTGTAAAAAAAAAAAAAAAAACGGATTAGACACACAGTTCCTGAGGTGGATGGTGAAGGAAATATCACAGATCCGGGAGTGCAGTATCAAAAGTGAACCGCCTCCACAACAAGCTGTTCGGCTGTGCAACATTTCTACAGAATGAACTCCAACAAGAGTCAGTGGAAATGTAACAGAAAATGAGTTTTGTGGTTTGATGAGATCAATATTATATTTAATAGCCCACATGAACACCAACAAAATAAAATGATGTACACGGACTGGATACTAGTGGGTTATTGATGCTAGTTATTGATGCAGAAAAAAAAAAAAGTTCATGCTTTTTTTTTTACCTCTAGGTTGGACTATTGCAACACCTTACTGTCTGGTTGTTCAACTACTGTAGGTGCATAAACAAGCTTCAGTTAGTCCAGAATGCAGCAGCGAGAGTCCTCACTAGAACCAGAAGATACGAGCACATCACCCCCATCTTATCCACACTGCATTGGCTCCCAGTGAAATTTCACATTGATTTTAAAATACTACTATTGACGTATAAAGCATTAAATGGTATCTGAGTGAACTGCTAGTGTCTTACACTAGGCTGACACAGGCTCAGTGTTTAGGTCTAGACTAAAAAACTATTTGTTTAGCCAAGCATTTTTGTACTGTAAATAGATCAGTCTTAGGTAAAGAAGCAGATCTGGGGGACTCATGGACGTAGAGTATTCTGTTGAACTGGTATGTTTAGATGCTGTCCTCCCCACTCACTCAGGTTTGTTGATGGTAAAGCGATCGGTTGCTTTACATCTCAGGACAGTAATGGGATGGCGGTACTCTCAAGACATTAGAGACACATAACAAAAGTCTATGATGAGTTGATCATAATCCTTGCTATCAGCATAGAAGTCCCTGGATTATACAAAATAAAGTGCTGTAACTGCTAAATAATATACAGGGTGGGCCATTCATATGGATCCACCTTAATAAAATGGGAACGGTTGGTGATATTAACGTCCTGTTTGTGGCACATTAGTATATGTGAGGGGGCAAACTTTTCAAGATTGGTGGTGACCATGGTGGCCATTTGGAAGTCGGCCGTCTTGGATCCAACTTTTGTTTTTTCAATAGGAAGAGGGTCATGTGACACATCAAACTTATTGGGAATTTCACAAGAAAAACAATGGTGTGCTAGGTTTTAACGTAACTTTATTCTTTCATGACCGGACGTTAATATCACCAACCATTCCCATTTTATTAAGGTGTATGCATATAAATGGCCCACCCTGTACATTCCTATTCATGTATAGTAAAAAGCATTGTGTTCCAGCCTGAGAACGCCGAAATCAGATATCAACAAAAAATTCAGGACTAAAAAATATGGTGTTTTCCAATCACTTTCTCGGTCCCTGGATTTACACGCTATTGTAAACCTGTGGTCTGAATTGAAGATGTGTCCATGTGCATAACCCTGAATGTGAAATGTTCAGCATGACGGACCTCGTAACATAGCAAGAGGGTTAAGTGTTGTCATTTTCTTCAAGGAAGGTTGCACGTGTATGAGTGCCAACATTTATGAAAGAAAAATCCTAAAACTGGGGAATATTACACTTTACTCCATTATGCCCAGTGTTGTGTAGCCACTCCTTGTGCCGCTGGGTTGCTTTGGTGCCTCTGGACCTGACACCACAAGACCTCTGTGGGTGTGCTTCAGCGTCTGGTACCAGAATGTTGGTAGCAGATGCTTTGGCTTCTATGGGTTGTGGGGTTGGGACCTCCATGGATCGGACTTGTTTGTCTGGTGCTTCCAATGGAAGATGGAGATCTGAGGAGGTTGGTGGCCAGGTCGGCGTCTTTGGGCTCTTTGCCTTTCTATCATGGGCAGCCTTGACTTTTGGACCAGACAGGCGGCCCTTTGGTCCCTGCAGACATGGATGGGCCTTGGGTGCCCACGCTCCTGTCACCAGTTTGCTGAGATATAATTAATAATCAGTGTTAATGTATGTGGTGTTAACGGTATGGCTGATCATGCTTTCTTGTTCATTTCCAGCATTCGCAAACTACAACTTTTTAAAACGATGTTTTAATATACCCACCTCTGCTTGTGTCTACAATGCATAAGAGCCTCCATGTACAGTATGTGTGAGTTGGAGCATGTGTGTATGTGAGCATGAGTGTGTTCTTTCTGGTCTGATCATAAGTTGAAGCGTAGCCTCTGAAGAAAGGCTAATTAAACAATCATTATAAAAACCCACCGCTGAGCCTTGCACTTCCTGTGCCATTGACTTTAGTCATGCTGATCGTCTACATCCACAATGCCACACTCGACACAGCAGCCTACCACAATTTTATCCTTTCATTCCATGCTCTGAATTTATTCACCCACAGCGACGTTTTCTTCTTCATCGCTCCATTTTGCATTTCTTACCCATGATTCACTCAAAGTAAAAGCCAAAAGGCATCCTATCCACTGCATACAATGTACTACAGTATGTACCCAGTAAAATGTGTGTTGCATTGCAATGAATTCTGACAAGGTTAGCATGACATAATTGTCTTGTTTCATCAGGATTTGCATGGGTCGCTTGCCACTAGGTAACAAATCTGGCTGCATCCCGTACTCAACAGATTCCTAGAATTAAAGGGTACAAAGTGGCACCATTTCATTTTTTTTTTTTTGCATCTTTATTAGCTACAAGTGTGAATAAGCCTTTAACAACGTACAAAATTACTGATATTCCTTTAAAACCTTACCATAAATGTTGCATAAAAAGACATTCAAGAGATGAAGGACAAGAAACGTACCACTTATTACCCTTATTTGTCTGAGTCTGGGTTAACCACTGATCGTGGGACATGGTTTATAATTTTGTGTGTGGTGGTGCAAACCCAAAGTAAATCCAAGGGTGCCAATATCCTTCCCCCTGCCCCCGACAAATCAAGAAGCATAAACATTGCCGTAGTATTAACTATAGCTGAGTTGATTTTCTTTGTTATTTAGAAGAAAGCCAGTTCCCGTCAACATAAATCCCTAGAGCACAATCCCCCTAGAAACTTTTTCCTATGTGTGAAAGGCATATTTTCAGACATAAGATATGACTGTTTGGATTAGTAACCATAAAGCACCTTTGCTGTGCTGCGCTATTTGGTAGACACGGGAAATTGTACAAAAATTTTAGGGTTTTATTTATTTATTTGTTTGTTTGTTTATTTATTTATCATGTATTCCTTTCTTCAGTGTCACTGCCAGAAAACTACAACCTGGGTATTGTAACAATATGTGCAGGTCATATACTTTCTGAATGCTAATTCGGTTACCTGCGGACACGTACGGCCGGATTTAGACAGGCTTACATGAAGCCGAGGCTTTCGTCATCCAGGAAGCTGTCACAGATGAGTACACGCTTGACACTCTTTCTCACGGCATTGCAAAACAACAGCTGTGTTTGGCTAGCCTAAAGGGAAACCAGGTGACACGTGAGCCGCGTACATCGCAATTTGGACTGCGGATTGACATTGGGATTGGTCATGTTAATGTTCTGCCCATCAGAGCTTTGGCCACGCCCGGCCAGATGTGACATATCTGAAGGAAAACATGAAAGAGAGTTTAAAGGACAGAGAGAGATAGAGGGAGTGGGATGCACACTAAAGCCATTCGTTTGCCCTCGCCACTCAGGATGGATGTGTCCCATCATGCGGCTCAATCAGCCGACCAATGATTCATTTCACAGACACTTGGGTAATTATAGGAGTCGACTCCTCACCAGCAGGAAGAAAATGCTTGAGAGAGAGAGAGAGAGAGATAGAGAGAGAACTTGCACAAGGACAGTGAGCAAGAGAAAATATGAAGGACAACTGCAATAGAAAAGACATGACACACGGATGATAAAGACTGCAACAACAATAAAGCAAGAGTGACTAATAAACTCTCGATGCTCAGACAGATAATGGCTGGGTTTTTAATAATTTTTAAAAAAAGGCAGATTACTATGTTGTTGTCTTTACCACGATACATGGCCATTTTCTTATCTTATCTGCTTCACATGCTCTGTAAAAGATTGAAAAATGCAAAATAATTGAGGAGAGAATGAGGAGGAAATTGGCAGATGATGAGGGAGAGATGGAGAAACAAAGACAAAGAGAAAAGGCAGGAAATGCTGTGAGGCGGGTGGGTGAGAGTCAGGGATGTGGAGATGGCAGGGTGCGAGACTGTGGGGAAGATTTTAAGCAATTTCAAGACTAAAAGCGCCCCCTGTTGGTCATCATCATCATACAATATTAATATGGTTTGAAATACAGAATCACTGAAGGAAAAGGCTAGACGTCATGAAACTCACTACCCAACCTTAGGCGTTTATTCAAAAATATCATGGGATTTAAGTGTTATAGTGGCATTACAATAACCGTTATAATGACATACTGACCAGAGATAGTTAAAAGTATAAACTGTATACTGATATGTCCAGGTATTGCAGTATTTTGCATTGGTACAGTATAATTGTTCAAGTATAATAGTAGACCTGTGTGATTAAAGAATTTTTTTTTGCAATTGTTGTAGGTCAATTCTACTCATTGAACAGACAGTTCAGATTTAAATTCTGAATAAATGAACATAAAAATAATAATAACATTTTGATAAATTCAAGAAATTCCTTTAAACCACAGCTTTAACAGATTTTTTTTTTTAATCAATTTGTGTGGTGCAAAAGATTGGGAATAATAATAAAAAAAACTTCATACGTATGAGACGTGAAATTTAAACAGAAATGCAAAAAGTTACACAAATTTAACTGGTTTTTAAGTGGTTTTTAGCACTGTACCATGAAAAAAAAAGATTGCTGCTTGAGGCAAAAGAAAACCTTTAGTGCAAAAATCAGACTTCAAAATTGTATTAAATCTACCTACTGTATGACTTATAGCTCTAAAAATTATATTTATTTATATTAATTTACAGCAGTAGTATAAATATTCCTCCGTTTATAAAACTGCAGAATGAAGGTGCAATTCTAGTGTGTCCACATGTGTGTGTGTGTGTGTGTGAGAGAGAAGTTTCAGTCTGATACGTCTCCAAGATGATTCTGGGTTGAGGAGAAGGGACGGGCTAGATGGAAGGTGATTTTCCTGCACCTGGTGGTTCTCAACCTTTAGCAGCTATTTGAAAGTAAATGGATGAACAGTTCATGGTTGGAAGCATCCTTAGTGATGTTCTGCACCCTTTGTAGGCATCACTTGTTCCAGATGCATTCAGTTCTGGAAGCTGTGCACTAATGATATGTCAGGAAACTTGCAGAACCCTTTGCAATGGATCATTTACCATATCATCTTAGAAAGCAGCTCATCAATTGAAACTTAATCTCAGCAAAAAATGACCTGCTGTTCATTCCAGTTGATTCGTCCCTCCTATCAACATCGTCTTACAGTATCTGCCTGGACAACTCATAGATTTCAACTTCAGTCGCTGCCCTAAACCTTGGTGTGATCCTGGACAGTCAACTGTCCTTTTCCTCTTACATTGCTAACCTTACACGTTCTTGGACGTCGATTTATTCTTTATAACATTAGCAGAACTGGTCCATTTCTCTCCAATCAGGCGCTCCTAGTCATTCGTCCTCTGCACCTGATCCAGAATGCACCCACATGACTTGCTTTCAACCTTCCTAAATTCTTCCACACCACCCCACTACTCCGCTCCCTTCACTTCCCGCATCAGATTCAAAAGTCTGATGCTTGCCTAATAGGCCCAAAACTAGACAAAACCCCACATCAAAGCTCTTATCGCACACCCCACTGCACCACCTTCCCTCCGATCCTTCATTTCCAGCACTGCTCACTGGTCCCATCATCTATAAGCAATCGAAAAAGACCTGCATCTAGAATCTTTTCTGTTTCAGCTCATAGGTAGCACAGTCGTGGCCGAAAGTTTTGAGAATGACACAAATATTAGTTTTCACAAAGTTTGCTGCTAAACTGCTTTTAGATCTTTGTTTCAGTTGTTTCTGTGATGTACTGAAATATAATTACAAGCACTTCATACGTTTCAAAGGCTTTTATCGACAATTACATGACATTTATGCAAAGAGTCAG
>QMIH01000267.1:163600-193453 GCA_003987875.1 Clarias batrachus | reverse complement strand
GAAAGAGGCTTCATCCGAGAATATGACTTTGCCCCAGTCCTTAGGAGCCCATTCGCCATACTTTCTGCAGAAGATCAAGCTGTCCCTGATGTTTTTTTTGGAGAGAAGTGGCTTCTTTGCTGCCCTTCTTGACACCAGGCCATCTTCCAAAAGTCTTGGCCTCACTGTGCGTGCAGATGCTCTCACACCTGCCTGCTGCCATTCCTGAGCAGCTCTGCACTGGTGGCACTCCGATCCCGCAGCTGAATCCTCTTTAGGAGACGATCCTAGTGCTTGCTGGACTTTCTTGGACACCCTGAAGCCTTCTTAACAAGAATTGAACCTCTTTCCTTAAAGTACTTGATGATCCTTATAAATTGTTGATTTAGGTGTAATCTTAGTAGCCCCAATATCCTCAACTGTAAAACCATTTTTATGCAACGCAATGATGGCTGCACGCGTTTCTTTGCAGGTCACCATGGTTAACAATGACAGAACAATGATTTCAAGCATCACCCTCCTTTTAACATGTCAAGTCTGCCATTCTAACCCAATCAGCCTGACATAATGATCTCCAGCCTTGTGCTCGTCAACATTCTCACCTGAGTTAACAAGACTGAAATGATCTCAGCAGGTCCTTTAATGACAGCAATGAAATGCAGTGGAAAGTTTTTTTCGGGATTAAGTTAATTTTCATGGCAAAGAAGGACTATGCAATTCATCTGATCACTCTTCATAACATTCTGGAGTATATGCAAATTGCTATTATAAAAACATAAGCAGCAACTTTATGTATTATGTAATATTCAAAACTTTTGGCCACGACTGTAGAATAAACTTCTTTTCAGACCATTCAGCTGCGTCATTGGCAATCTTTAAATGAGACCTAATCTTGATTCTTAGGTATCTGGGACTAAGCTTCTCAGTCATTCAGGTGAGGTTACCAAGAAGTTGAATTTGGACCCAGTTAGTTCATAATGGTTCACTGCTCATCCAAGGAATTTCATCAGTATGAGGGAAGTTGGTAGGATTCCATAAATTTACTGTAGATGAGCAATGGTGAAAGATCCTCTCCTTCTGTCTGTCCACAATCTCTACTGTACATTAGCATTTTCAAATCTCTTATACMGTACATAGAGGTTGTTTTTGTCTCTCCAGTGTAGAACTCGAAACACTGGACTGTGCATTATTATTATTATTATTATATTGCTCTTCTTTCTTCTTACTGTATGTTTCAGGGTCTAGTCTTCGGGGTGGACGAATCTCTGTCTTAGTGTCCTGGTGTGTTTGAAGTGAATTGGTACTGTATGTTGTGTTTTCCACACAAGTCCTCTTTAGCTTCATTTACTAGCTGTGTAAATTAACGTTGTCCATCCTTCCTGGATTTTGAAGCTATCTTGTTAAAAGTCCATTCAGGATATCCGCAGGTATTGAGGGCTGGTGTCAGATGCTTGTCTTCTTTTTGGATCCAAGGGTGATGTTTTGCAATGTCCTGATATCACCTAATTTGTGTTGCAGTGGGTGGTAGGAATCTTCATCCAGGTGTAGTCTACATACCTGAACCAATGAATCGGTGCACTCTCCATGAAGGAGTTGACTTCTAAAACAAAAAAAAACAAAACAAAAAAAGAAGAAAGCACTCAACTCCCTCATGGGGACAGCATCAACCTCAATCATTCAGGTAGGCGGGGATCCTGGACCCTAAAGGATACAAGTTTGTGGAATCCTGTGAGTTCCCCCAGACTGAAGTCTGTACTTGGATTTGCAATGAAATGTTTCGAGCGAACAAGGAAGTAGTCCAGGTGACATGCTTCAATGTCCAGAAATGTGGACAACCATGTATCTGAACAGTTTTAACCAAGGTTTGGTAAACAAATCTGTAGAGCTTATAGCTGTAGTATTCACAATYATTGGCCTTTTACCATGGTAGCAAACAGTAGTACATCTCATAGTACATGCATTAAATGTCTTTAAAATTTCTAGGCTTCTTTTTGTCTTCGCTTTCTTTATGTTTGCCTCCATGTGGCTTTTTTCTTTTCCCCCCATCTTTTATCTAATAGTTTCTTCATTTTCCTCATAATTTGTCTTTTTGTTTCTGCATCACTTTTCCAGCATTTCATGGTTTCCTTTTGTTTTTCTTTTTTTACATTTTCCCTTTCCTTTCCACATCTTCCAATCCTTCTTCTTATGTTTACCTTTTCCTTTTTCTCTCCTTTCATAATTCCATTCTTTACTGCATTTTCTTTGTTCCTTACATCCTCTGCATTTATTTTCTTTCTTTCTTTCTCTTTCCTGTCCAACACTATGACATTTCACGTTAATCAGCAGTAGCATTTTGAAAAAAGATTTGTTTTATTTTAACTTGTAACTTTTAAAAATCACTGCTATCTATCTATCTATCTATCTATCTATCTATCTATCTATCTATCTATCTATCTATCTATCTATCTATCTATCTATCCATCTATCTATCTATGCATGCACGAATAACAGACAGGATCATTAGTATTGATCATGAGAACAGTGATAAACACCGGTTCTTTATARCCAGTGGCACTAATCTGTACATCATGACAGCCATGTATGTATGAGCTGCAGGACTGTGACGACTGGCCATTGATTTCGGGGCCGTTTGTCGCCAAGTCACAACAGTGAAATATTCATGCGGGGTGCTTGTTAAAAATTGAGCCAACGGTCTAATTCAGTTCACTGGACTGTTAACCATCGATTGCGCCACTGTAGAGAAAACAAGACAGCCATTAAAGCAGACACGGCTCCTCTCCGGCCCTATGGAGAGCGAGACATCTGCACAACGCTGCACTTTCATTTATATCCTCTTTCCTGGCTGCAGTACATGACAAGGTCACGAGCGACAGTTGTCCTACATGGCTCAGATGAGAACTGTGTACAAATGTTTCTACTGGATAAAAACAAATATCGTTTTAAAACAGACTACGATTACACATGCACTAGAACGAGGCAAGAAGGACATAATGAAAGAAACATCTTCAAGCCAGTCAGAAAAGAAAGACGACCAATGGAAGATCAAACAAAACTCCATCTGTCAGTCAATCAGCAAATTTTTATTTATGTTTTTTTTTTTTTTTTGCTTCTTGCTCATAGGCAGAAATAAACCAACAAGCTTTGTTTGTAATGAAATCATGAACATTGTGAAGACTGGTACCAATGTGGTATGCAAACTTGTACTTCTGACTCCTGATCAGCTTTCCTCTTACTGTGGATGTGATTCAATAAAGTGTCTGTTAGGCTAATAAATCTGCTAGCACACACACACACACACTAATACAAACATGGACACACTTGAACGTCTGCGAGAGATTAATTTACACATAGACACGGCACGACTCAGCAGTTACAGCGCTCAGAGCTGTAAAAGGAGCCGTGTATTTGCAGTCGCACTCCATTTAATTACAGTTTAAACTCTGTTTCTCATTTAGAATCGTTGTCACAATGCAAACAATCACTACAATTTACTATAATGCAGCAGACTTTTTTCTGGATCAACACAAAAGTACAAAATAATATACAACACACAAAACAATACACACAGTCCATATTTGCTCTCCTAAAAAGTTGATCTGTACTTTACCCAGATCGGACTATACAGTATATCGCACACTGAACCACCATGAGATTAAACCCGTCTGCCTAATATTGTACAAATCCCCTTGTACCACTAAAACAGCCCTGATCTGTCAAGCCATGGACTCCACTAGGCCTCCAACATGAGCTATGATACCGTTAATGGCACCTACACATTAGCAGCAAGTCCTTTAAGTCCTGTAAGTTGCTAGCTGGGACCTCCATGGATCCAAGTTGTTGTTTTTTTCATCAGATGAGAATTGAGGCCAAGTCAAACCTTGAACTCATGTTCCCGTTTGCAGAGTGTCAGGGTGTATTATCTCGTCACTGCCATCAGGAAATACTGTTGCAATGAAGGGATGTGTTTGGTCAGCAGAAATGTTTAGTTAGGTTGTATGGCATCCACAGGAATGGCAGGACCCAAGGTTTCCCAGCAAAACATTGCATCACACTGCCTCCGCTGACTCGTCGTACCCACCCAGCCATCCACAGACCTGGCCACCCTCTTCCATTGGTCCACAGATGTTGCTCACCTGCCCATTGTAGGAGGTTTTAGCAGTGTACAGGGATCATCATGGGCACCCCACCCAGTTGCCAGCCTTGATGGGACAAAACTTAAAAATATGCGGATGATATAGAGTACTTCATGGTTCTCCAGCGGCAGTAAAAAGGAAGGAGCGAAACCTAACTGGACTGCTCTCAGCTTGCAATATGATGGACACCCAGCAAAAGTTAGTACACAAGATCGTCTAAGAGGGAGGCTCTGATGACARGGTGCCCTGACGAGAGATCAGTAGCAAACAATGCATAGATAACCAGGCTCCCCAAACTGCACATAAATCTAAAGTGTACAGAATGGTGCATTGACAAGGAATTAATGTAATACAGCAGCAAGTAGTGCAGCTGGCCAACCAGCTAGACCTTTGCTGAGCTGCACTCGCTGCTCCTCTCTAATGGTCCGACCTCGCACACCAAGTCCCAGCTCAAGTCCTGTATTTTTTAACAACAGTTATGTCCTGTCAAACTAGAGTTCTGGCTTTCTGACCCAGGTATGCCATGCTTCACTGCCAGTAATATGCCCTGTACCAGCTGCACCATCTTATGCAGCATCTCAGCCAGGTCCTGGTATATCTTAACTAATCACTAAATTTGCTGAGAGGGTCACCTAGGATGTATAGCTGCCCGCACCAGCTGGCTTTGAATACTGAACACTAGGCTGGCACTTCCATCTCACTTCAAGAGTGTCATGCCTTCTGAATACTGGCGCATGCACTCCAGCCTTGAGAACACCAGGCTTTCCTTTCCTCCTATCTTTACAATCATCATGCATGCAACACACTATGGCTTCAAAAACAATGTATTGCCACACTCATCTCCTGAATTTGGCCAGCTGTCAAGTTCTCATGTCAAGTCACATTCCAGTGCTCAGAGCCCTAGCCATACAGTATCAAAGTGTCTTCCCAAAGACTGCCCAGCTAAGTTCCAGCCTAGTGACTATGCTAAGCTCTAACACAGAAACCCAGCCAAGCCCCCTCTTAGCCCCCAGGCTCAGCTTCAGAGGAACCATCCAAAGTTAGTGGTGGGGTGGTTGTCTTGGTCCACCATTACATTAGGTACTCCAGGAGTGATGTCTTGGGGGAGGGGGGGGGTCTGTCTGGGTAGTATTCTGAAGGGTACTGTGTGCCAATTGGACCGAAAGGTTTATGTTGATATTTGTTTCTTGGTTGCAGGTCTAGCTTCAAAAATCCAGAAGAAGCCCTTGGGTGGAACAATTGTCCACACATTAACATTTTAACATGGTCAAATTGTGTTTGATAGTTTTACTCATTTTGTTCCTTGTAGAAACATGATTTGTTAAAAACATTACTGAGAAAAAGATCTAACTCTTATTTAGTATCATCACATCATATCATTCATATTTAGTTACCTTCATGATTCCATGATAAGGGTGAACAAAGCTTTGTAATTCAATTCTGGTTGCTATTGAACCATTTTTCTTAAAAAGTAACACAATTACAAGATTCTGCATCAGTTAATGCTAGTGTTCATACTTAATTTTTTTAATATATTTTTTTAAAGCCCATTCTTTCTCTCTCATTTTTCTTTTAGAGAAAAATCAATAGTTCAGAAAGAACAACCTCAGGTTTAATATGTTGGATGAAGATACAGCCTTAACGACGTCTTGTGTAATGAAGGGAGAAAAAGACAAACAGTTCAGCAGGATATGAGCTTTTCATTAGCAGATAACCGCTGTGCTTTGGTCATTTATTCAGTCCGTAATGCTCCGCTTTGTGGACATGTTAATACAACAATCCTGGACGCTGCAGGAAACTCTGCACAGTGTAATGAGTTGCACTTTACTCTCCCACTTACACCACGTCTAAAGGTCATTACTCTGATTTACACACCGGCAACACGAGTCTACGGGATTTAAAGCAGTTTCCAGATCATCACCTCAGACTGATGTTTCAGGACTTGCAATCTACAGCAAGAGGGGGAAAAAAATAAACCCTTAATTTTTAGGACAAATAGAGTATGCTTTTGTGGTATCTTTGCGAATCCGAGTTCACTTTGTACGTTGCACTGCTAGCTTTGTTCAAGGAAGAAAACAGGACATAGGATATAAACATTTGTGAACATGACAAGAACAAGGTACTATATACAGATAACCAGATAAAATGATGATGTTCAATAATAAATGAGAAATTGTTGGCATTGGGAGGTGTAGAGGTTATCGCTGTTGCTTCGACATCCAAGGTCAAAGGGTCGATTCCCACCTTGGGGGCTGCGTGGATGAAGTTTTGTATGAAGAAGGCTTCCCTCCAGATACTCCAGTTTCCTCCCACATTCGAAAGACATGCAGAGTACAGTACGCAGTTCCAGACGCCTGTAGTGTGTGAGCGAGTGTGTGGGTGTGTGTGCGCATGCCTATGCCCTGCACCCTGTCCAGCGCCTCAAGTCCCCTGGGATAGGCTCCAGTTGACCTCCAGTGACCTCCAAATCTGTTCAGGAGGTGTTCCTGCTCATTTAAAAGCTAGAAATTGACCAACCTGGAGCCAAGATCATTAGAAGCCCAAATTTCTTAAATTAATTGACAGTGCACAATATGAACATTTAGAAGCTCTGACTAAATAGAGCTCTCAAAACATACACCAAAAAATACTTCTCAGTTCATTATTGTGTCATCAGCTTCTTGTATCTCGAATTCCAATCACAACAGCATTAAACTGTTTATTCCCAGCTGTTTGTCCTCCGCTAGAGCGGAGCAGGAGCTCGAGCGTGTCCGCGGGAGTGAGAGAGGATAAAAACGGCAGGATGGATGCTCGACACGGCTCGGTGACACGAGGGTGGAGATGAACATTCGGAGCAGCTGGTAGACAGATATGATGTACAGCCAGGCATAATCAGCTCTCATACACATTAATCTACTGCTGCTCTAACACTTGATAAGGGTGTGATGCATCGGAGACAAAAAGTTTCACTCCTGTGTCACCCTGGAAAAGTCGGAGTCTAAATTACAAGTGGTTTAGGGTTTGTTTTGAGCACAAAAAAAAGGTAATAGCGATTATTTACAGAAGTATTTTATTAGTCAGATGAATTCCATTGAAAAGAAATTGCAACATGGGGAAGTGGTGGCTCAGGAGGTACAGTAGAGGCTCTGGGTCGCTGATTTGGGGGTCGGGGTTAGATCCCTCCAACACCAGGTAACCACTTTTAGGTCTTTGGGCAAGATCTTTAGGTCTTTAGCTTGCCATAAATGCCAGCTACTACATGCAGTGCCAGTTTTAAAGGGCTTGGGAGAAAGGGTGGGAGAAAAATGGGAGGGTTGCAAAAGGAAGGGCATCCATCGTGATACCTGTGCTCCTGTCTAACTGTCTGTCATGACCCCAAGGATAAAAGTGACAAAGGAAAGAAATGTTTTTTTAAAAAGTTAACTTTCAGTAAAAAAAAAAAGGCGACATTGCCTGTGAATATCAGCACATGAAATAACATTTAAATAAACATTCAGATAAAAGTAGCTTGTCTCTCTTATTCCTTTCTTCAGTGCATTTATTTTCCATTTATGGAAGGAGTCTCCAGTGTCACTGCTTTGTAACACTCTATTCAAGTTCTCACATGTATTGGATAAGTCACATTTCACTTTAATGTTTCTGTTACACAACAAACTACTTAATAATAATAATAATAATAATAATTATTATTATTATTATAATTATTTTAATTATTATTTTAATTATTATTATTATTATTATTATTATTATTATTATTATTATTATTATTTTTTTTTTTTTTTTTTAATTATTATGTTCCACAACATTAAAATGCAGCTATTAATATATAAAAACTATCACATGTTAACTCAGGTGAAATAAATATTGCATAAATATTTCAAAATATATATTTTAAAAAAAAACATCAGAAATGCAATCACAGGAAATTCATTTACAGTAATTGATCATTCATGATTTTTTTTTAATTATTATTATTCTCTGTTTTATTTCTTCCATATTCAAAACCACGTTGTATTAAGCCAACCCCGAACCCCCGTCCTGATTCTGACACAGGAAGTAAACGGATATAAAGGCGAGGTCGGAGATCCTGCACGCTTCCTTAATTAGATTCATATTCAAATAGACGTAATGGCTCATGTGCAGGACCCGAGTCATAGAAAGCAAGAAACGCATGCAAAACCTACGGATTCGCTGCTGGGGAAAGGGGTGCACATCTCAGCCAATCAGAACGCTCCGCTCCCCGGGCTCAGGGGAACCCGAAGTGCCACAGACCGAGGCAAAGGTTAAAGGTCAGCACTGTGCTTTTCTTCTGTAATTGTAACATTTCCCTGAGGGTGAGGCATATCAGCAGCAACATGTTCCGTCATACTGCTGTGTGTTTATCTGGGAAAGGAGACGTGAGCGCCAATCAAAGCAGCTCCATTAGGTTTAACCAACACGTTCTGGGTCAAGAAGGAGGTTTCCTTTTTTCGTCTGCAAGCAGGAAACCTATTTAAAGCTAATGCCGTTTCATATTTCCAAATGTGTATCAGGATATATTTCACCTTGATTGAAGCGCACTAACGGACTGAAACAGGGAAAACGCACATCCACTGGAGGTTTTTTTTTTTTCCTTGTTAACAATACGCAGATATGAAACTGTTCCTGTTAAAAAAAATGAGATACATATTAACCATTACCTCTTTTTTTTTTTGGCCTCTCAAGGTCATAAAGCAGAGCCACTCCACAAACTAGACTTTTGCTTTTACCGAGCAGAACAACTATACTTTTCATTTATATGGAAATAAAGATCAGCATTATCACTGATGGAGAAACCGAGACCCTGATGCATAACCAGTTGGGGAAGCGTTAATGGGGCTTGAAGAGGGGATGCTGAAGTACGCCGGGTCGTATCTCCCACAGTCCCCGGCAGAGCATCCATAATGTTTCATGAGCCTTGCTACTGCCAAGCAGAGCTGCACAGCTGTATTAGCATCACATGGCTCAATAAACCCAAGGCCTTACAGAACCTTAAAGACGGTAGACATCTTATAAAAACAGGAGGCTAAACACAAGGTTAGAGGCGAGGACTGATGCTGGTTCAAAAGTCTCAAACAAAATTTCCTGTCATTTTAGTTGCATTTAATAACCTTTAGTTTCTAGCTACACATTTTTTTAATACCTTCCTCTTGAAGGGCGAGCTCTCAAAGATTTGGACACACTTAGGAGAAAGAGCTTATTTTTTGTTTTGGTAAAATTCATTTTTATATTTTTTAGCCTGTACAGTATGTATACATGTATAAACATACACGTGAGCATTATAGCTGTACTATGGAGCAATGGAAGAAGGAGGTCTGATCTGATATATTGTTACCTGGGGAGGAGCCCCAGGATTGTTTGTTTGTTTGTTTTTGTTCTAAGTAAATAAATAATAGTAATTATTTATAGTAGTAGTTTAATAACCTGATTAATTCCATTGCAAAAAAAAATTGCAATGCGGGGCAGACAGTAGAGGATCGCGGTTCGAGCCCCACAAATTCGAGCCAGGTCACGATTGTTGGGCTTTGGTCAAAACCCTTAAACCTACAGTATACTAAATGAACACCAGCTACTGCATGCAGTTCTGGTCCTAAGCCCGCTTAGAAAATGGGAGCGATGCAACACCAAGAGCATCTGGTGTAAAACCTGTGCCAGATCATGCAGATCTTATGATCCGATGTGATGACCACTGGGATAAAAAAAAAAAAAAAGACAAATCCCAAGGGGGACAGAACCAGTAAACTTTCTTTAGGACTATTAATCAGGTTTGTGGTGCTACCAACCTAACGCTACATTATCTGTGAATATCAGCCCATGAAATACGTTTTTCTAATAACCTTTTGAGTAGATTAAAGTCCGGATTAGTGCTCTTATTCCTTTATGGAAGGAGTCTCCAGTGTCACTGCTACAGCAGTCGGCGCTCAAGCTCTAATCAAAGTTTTATGACATGGATAAATGCTTGGACAGGTGCGTAAAATTCTTAAAAAGTCTCGTTTTATTTTAAGTTTTATTTTTTTCATTCCGGTGAGGGATCATAATATTTTCACAGATGTTCCACAACATGGTAAAATGCAACTCTATTAATGGATTTAAATTATGCCATGTTAGTTGCATTTTAATATCCTTTAGTTTTAATGGCAACAAATTTTGGAATATCTTGTTCCCCATGAGCAGGAAGCTCTCAATGTTTTGAACATATTTTTTTATTTGTGCTATTTTTATCGTCATTGTTTAAGCATGTAAGCATCCTGACTGGATGTTGGAGTTGGTCTGGTCTGATTAATCACGTTTCATGGATGGCTGCGTGTGTGTCGTTCCCTGGGTAAGAGATGGCTCCAGGATGCATTATAGGAAGACGAAGAGTTGATGGCGGCAGTGTGATGCTGTGAACAATGTTCTCCTGGGAAACCTTGGGTCCTGCCATTCATGAGGATGTTACTTTGACACATCTTACCTAAAATGTAAATATCTTACAGCAGGATAATGTGCCCTAACACACTGCAAACACAGTCTATGGTTTGAGGAACATGARAAAGAGTTCATTGTGTAGATTCGGCCAACAAATTACTCAGATCTCCATCAGATCGAGCGAGATGTTCTGTAGAATCTCATCTGTGGGATCTAATGAACAAAAAAACAAGTGGAGATCCACCTCACAACTGAATGTGTAATGCTGTAAACGTAAAACTGCACACCTTCAGACCTTCAGAAGTCTTGTGGAGGCCACGCCTCGACGCTCAGGGCTGTTCTGGGGGGGACAAGGTTTAATAAAATATCAGATCAGTGTCTACATGCAGCCTTTATTRTGATCCTTCTGATCTAAGAATCATATATAACACTGAATATGATCTAACTTTCTGATCCTTTGGCAGATTTTCTTCGGAGAACAGTAAATGGGGCAGGGGTACAAATTGAAAAAAAACATCCTACTTTAATAACAGCGTGTTCTCTCTATAAGGAAAACAGATCCTTCTGAGCAATTTCACATTCATACACCCAGCCCTGTGAAAAGCAGAACACTGGTGCCCTTTAGTGTTTATTCGGAGTCCTGCACCTCGTCACGTGACGGTGAACAGGAGGGTTCGAAGTCACATGAGACACTGATGCAAATTTTTATTCAGATGAAATGTGGAAGCACCTTTAACACAGTAGCTTGGAGTGTTTTATTAGAAAGAAAAAAATATATATATATATATTTAAATAAAATATTATATATATTTAAAAACTCAAACTCAACAAAATTACATTAAGGCTAGAGTTTTCCACGACATATCAAATGATTATACGATGAGATGAGAGAGATAATGGAACGAACAAATTAAAAGTTGTCTTGTTATGCATCCGTACGTTTCATCCCTCCCCCCGTACTCACAGTGGAAAGTATTTTTTGTGTCTTATATTATATAACGAATGCATTATTTATAATCAGGTATAATGAAAAAGCAATTGAATTATGTTGTTGTTGAGACTTTAAAACCAAAAACCCACTGCTATGCATCAATGCCAAAACAATGTGTTGCATCACACTTCAGCTTCTGAAGAACTGGAACATTTTGGGATGTTTTGTACACAGACCACCACTAGAGGGCGTGAGTGGACTGCCTCTGGTTTATAAGGAGCCACAAGTAATATACAGCATTTACAACTATTTGGTCACACAATTCAATAATCTTTATTATTTTTTTTTATGTATTTTTAATACATGTAAATTATTATATTATAATTATTACTATTATCTATAATCTTTATTATAATCTTTATCTTTATTAATATCCTGACCCAACTCTTTGTAATTCCTTTTTAGCACAGTTCTACACAAACAGCACATAATTTGCTCCTACTACAGTGCCAGTGTGTGAACAGTTRWCTGTAGAACACACCACCTGTAGGATCATAGAGGAACTGCAACATTTTTATGCATTGTATTAAAAAAAAAGTATGTTTTCCCCCACAAAAAAATGTGATATGTAACTTTTTTTTTTTCTTCCATATCCAACAGGTACTATATGCAGATGAGCCCAAAAAATGTACACGCGCTTCTACTCATCTCTTTTCTGACGGTGACTATTGAGATGTTTAGAGGGATCGTGATACTTAACATTGCTCCAATAAGTCAGTGTGAGGCATGCATAACTGTTGGAGTGTGTATGAAAATTCTGGGCTGCTCGGTACTCGATATTTTTTTTTAATCTACTGCATCATCCGTCAAATAAGATTTTGAGAATATTTTTTTATTCTTTTTACTTTACATATGAACATTAGAAATAGGTGTAATTATTTAAATTCAAAAACAGTTTATAAATATTATCAAAAGCATTTTCATGATAAATGTAGCATCTAAATGTAGCTTTGATAGACATTTTTTCTTTAATCCAACTGAAATGGTCCTGATTAGAGATTTCAGATTAACCACGTACATGGATGATAATATGATTGAATGTGTGTAGATAGAAACTGGTTTCTATTACTGCGATGCGTTCAACCTAATGGAAGTATAGAAGAATTGGGGGATTCCTGCGGTGGCCATGAAGTGCAAAAAAACGTAACAAAACCGAAAACAAAATAACATTCAAAGACAAAATAACAAATTCAAAACCAAATTAACAAATCCGAAAACAAAATAACAAAACCAAAAACTAATTGTTAATTTGGTTTTGAATTTGTTGTTTTGTTTTGGGTTTTGTTCATTTGTATTGCACTTCTCGGCCAGTCAGATACGAACCGGAAAAGGTAGGTATAGTTTGCGAATTAAATTCTTACCGCTGATTGGACGAGACACCTGTCACTCAAGATAAACTGGAAGTAGGAAATTGTGTCTCTAACTTGGTTTCTTGTGTGTTCTGCTTCATTAAAAAAAAATTCAGTGTGCAAAACTAAGAAAATAATTACATTTTTCATTAGAAAGCAAAAAAATGGAATTTATCCAACGTTACTTTGAGGACGGACATTCGTATGCCGTGATTTTGGATATGCTGATGACATATCACGTATAAAGATTAGTTTGTGAACTGCTGTGTCTCTTTTAAAAGAAAAAAAATTCCACAAGAACTGCAAAAATTTGGCAGAACGCCATATTTGAAACCACAATAAGTACAGTACATGTTTGCACATTCATACACACACGAATCACACAGTACTTCCTGTATATCTTGAGTGACAGATGTCTCGTCCAATCAGCGGTAAGAATTTAATTCGCAAACTATACCTACCTTTTCCGGTTTGTTCATGAACGGCCGAGAGGTGCAAACCAAATTAACAAAACCCAAAACAAAATAAATTAGTTTTGGGTTTTGTTATTGTGGTTTTTAATTTGTTGTTTTGTTTTCATTTTGTTAAGTTGTTTTGCACTTCTCGGCCACCGTAGATTCCTCCCACTGTTTTATTTGTTGGAAACTGTTTTATTTATTTTTTATTAGAAAGGCTGGACTCACTTTGTATTACGGCATCTMCATTTCTGGCCCTGCAACTTTTCGCAAGAGCTCTCATATATACGCTAAACTTTTTTGTGGCCCTGCCACGGAGCTTGTGGATGAAGATCAGAAACAAAGGCTGGTGGGGAAGTAATGAATTAAAGTAAAAAGTCGACTTTTCTTTTTTTATATATTACCCCTACATAAGCAAAGCATGTGCAAAAAAGAATAGTAATCATTTCTTCCAACAAGAGAGGAATTAACAAATCAAGTGTTTACATGGCTGATATTAACTTATTGAATGGATTATTGGCGGCATGGTGGATTAGTGGTCATCACTGTCGCCTTGCACCTCCAGGTCCAGGGTTCAATTCCCACATCATCTGTGTGGATGGAGTTTGCATTTTCTCCAGGTGCTTGTTGGGTTTCCTCTAGAGTGGGTACTATAGTTTCCTCCCACAGTCCAAAGACATGCAGATTAGACTAATTGGTGTACAAATGGGAATAAATACAACGGTCACCACTGGCCTCAACAGTCCCTAGTTGGAATATAGAGGTTCCTAGATGGATGGAACTAATTATTACAGGTTACCAAACCACCCCTCTCAATCCCATTGAAAATCCATTCCAATCAGGAATGTTGGAGTAACATCAGGGTCAATGTAAAAAATCCAAGGTGCCCCTTTAATACCCAAGTTCTACACACACCCTTACATATGGCAGTGCTGCTGTGTTGTAGGTTTTTATAAGGTATGTATGGATATGATAGAATAATATTGAAGTATGTTCTGACACAATACATATTACTGACAGTATTCTAGGACCCAGAATTTTTACAACACTGTAGATGATTGAAGCGTTCAAATCAAACCGGGACTCTTGATCACATTTCTGTTGAATTCACGTGTTCAAGAACAGAACGGTGATTTTTGAACAAAGCTGCACGTCTTTAAATGACGATCTAAATGGAGGTGGCTTGGAGCACACTGCAGTAGTTCTCATCAACAATTGTACAATATCGATGGATAACTTGTCATCAACTTGCAGAAGAGACGCATCTGTCTGTGTGAACTGTACACACAATCATTCAGCGACACCACTTGTACATTACAGGAACTCAGCTGGGACTTATTGCCACAATCCCAGTACAGTCCTGACCTCACTCCAAGACAGTTCCACATGTTTGGGTCATTAAAGGAGTTCCTGGGAGGCCGGCGTTTCAGTCGTGGAGCTGGCAGTCCGATCATCATGGCAAACTTTCTACGTCGATGGTATCCAAGCACTAGTGAAACACTAAATAAAATATTACTGAAACAAAGGGAGTTTTTTTTTTTTTATTCCCAGAACTCTCCTCCATTATTCTGCACAATCAAAAGTCCTGGTTTGACTTGAACATCGCTTTTGTGTTTTACACGATGTCGTATGGCAACTTTAACAAACTTTAGACTTATTACCCAATGCTTAAGTTGTTTAAGCGCCGTTACCAGAACATTAGTAGACAGCTTGCAGGTTGCTAAGAAACAGTGAAACCAAACATCACATACTGTGTATTATACAACCATTTCCCCCRCCACGGCCAAGTAAATGTCTATTCTCTCCCATTTCTCCAGCCTGTGTTTGTGCATTTGGCAGTTTCCCTTCAGTCAAGCCGCCTACACGGCTCATCACACCACGCCGGCTGGTCATGCTAACAAATACCCAGAGAATCAGCTCGTTATTGGAGATAATGTCACACTGAATCTGTGAAGCAAAACAAAACGAAAGCTAGAAAGATGTCAGGATCAGGGGTGTCATTTAAACGGGTTGATGTTTGTCAGCTTGCGCCACACCAGGTCAATGTGAAGATCAACAGTAAACTCTAATTGCGCACATTTCTCTGGGTGAATTATCCAACAGAATCACTAAAACGGTTTCAGAGCCGCAGCGACCAAGAGCTTCTCTACTCTCTTACAACAATCTAGAGATAACAAGAGACCCAGGTAAATCAGAAACCCATATTATTCACACCTTCAGGAGACATTTTCTGGAATGAGTCTGTGGTTAGTGGAAACTCAGGAATGTCTAGATTATTGTTAAAAATAGGATTGCTTTTGTCTTAGTAACTGTAAGATAGAGAAATAAAAAACATAAAAGTCTGCAACATGTGGACATTAAATGTAACTGAATAAACATTTTTTTTTTAAAAAAAAAGGTGTCGATCTGTACAATTAAAAATGTAAAATCATCATCAAGTTACAGTGGCGCAAGAAGAATCCAGCATCCCTTAACACCTTTATCTCTCCCCCACATCACATGACAGCTACTACATGGGGAGGGTGAAGGAGGATGTGTTCGTTCTCTTAGACACATGAAGCTATCGTTCCACAAACTGATGGTGATTCTACATCATACAAGATCCTAATAATTGGCCGTGTCATGGTGATTGACAGGCGGGAGACAGACCACAGCCTTCTCTCTCATCCAGGAGCCCATAAGAGCAGGTTTTTGAAGTGTTTTATTACACCATTCAGTCTCTTTTTGCTTTCCTTTTAACAGCTCATCTCAAGGAAGGGTCTTGCTCAGACTGCAGGCAAATCCAATTTGCTTCGCAAGTCTGATATTTTTTTTCCCCCCGATTTTCTTCCTAATTCCTCCCCGTCACTAGGGGGCTCCACATTAAGGCTACTACTACCACTCAGCCGGGAGGGCCGAAGACTATCAGACGAAGATGCCAGCCGACCGCATCTTTTCGTGCTGCTCGCTCACGCACCGTTGGGGGCGGAGTAACACATTCGGAGGACGGCGCTATCCGCTCCTTCCGCTCGCGTGACCTCACAGACGCCCCTGATTGGCTGTAGAGTCGTGATTAATGTGGGAGCACTAAGTACCTCTCATCCCTCCCCTCTGAGAGAGCTCGGCCAATCAGCTCTCTCTAGACCTCCGGCTGCGAGAGGTTACAGCATCACCCGGGAATCGAACTCGCGATCTCCGGATGATAGGACTGACTAAAACTGACTGCTATTTTAAAGTGATCAGAACAGATTTGGCCAAGTTCAACATCTTTCCGACCTACAGCATATGCTATTCTTGCTGTGGCACCAATGCTGGAGACGTGGGAACACCGTAGCACGCGTCATGCGATGTCAAATGCCGGCGACTTATACCGCAAGAACATCCTAATAACAACAAGATGGTTAAGGATATACTGTAGATCTCTTACTCCTATTGCAAAGTCCTCTTACACATTTCACTCTCCTCCTTCCTGTCCTCTTTCCAGGGCTATTGGTGCCCATTCCCATCTTAATTTCTTCCATCGTCCTCCCACTTGTTTTTCAACCCTGGATCCCCGTCCGTACCATGTGATCCTGCGGACTTGAACTCCTGTATCGGGTTGCGATTGACGTAAAGGACAGTTTGAAATCCGATTTTAGCAGGTAAAGCATCCCGTCTGAGCCATCTTTAGGATTCTGATTTAAGATTAGGATTAAGGTAGGATTCAGTTAGTTGCACCTTACAGCACATTGAAATTCAATTTTTGGAATATCCTAGTTGGGACGAAGCTGGGGTCAGGGGTCAGAAGTCATGGTCAGCCAGGATACAGCACCCCTGGACAAGATACTGTAGGGTTACGGGCGTGGCTCAAGGGATCAACAGTGGAAGACTGGCAGTGCAGTGCTGGGACTCAAACCCAGGACCTTGCGATTAATAACCCTATAACCCACAGCCTTAACCGATTGAGCCACCACCTTCCTTGATTGCAATCGGATTTGCAAAATCTATGTTTTTTTTACTCTTCAGACTACATGAACGCAATCTGATTCCAATCAGGATCTGCCAAAAATCAGATTAGAGCTGCGGATCTGAACAAAGCCCAAGTTATCTCTGCATAAACTCGACACACAAGGAATGAAATGACCAACTTTATAAAGAAGATGTTTTAAAATGGAAGTTTACTCCGTAGACCAAACCTTTTCACAATTTCATTCAGGAGTAAACTATTCCCATGTAAAATCCATCAGATCAGTGCACGAGTAATCCACCATCTGTCCGTGTTCTTCTCTCGCTCTGCCACAGCATGGATCCGCCTTGCCCTGGGCTCCGCAGGTAGCCTCCTCCACTCTCACAGATGGCCAATTATCAGAAATCAGAAAACAAATTTCCTGTCAACTATGATTCCATTAATTGCTCAGGGACAGGAAAAAAAAAAAATCAGTGTCGTGATGAAAAACTCTTTACTCACCACTTCTCCATCGTCCTTGTGTTTAAGTTGAGACGTACTGTATAACCCAGATGAAGCCATCAGTGCACAAACACACACTGATTAACGTCCGCATGCAGCATTAATAACCGAAGAGCACTACGCTTCACAAATCGAGCGTCAGATACGCGCAAACTCTATTTAACTGGGGTTTTATTTTTGATTGCTATTGCTCAGCGGTTTCTGGCTCTAATATCAATCACAGGTCCATTTATTTCCGCGAGAGAGCAGGGGAGCCCGTTTAATGGATGTCTGCGAGCAATTTCTATGATGAAGCCAAGAAATCTTCTAAAAGACAAATTGAAGAAGACTTGATTTATACCGCAGGAGCGACATTGACATTTAACAAAACACTACTGCACTTTAGCGTTTTTAATACACGAATGAATGATTGGCTTCAGGGGGAAAAAAACAAATCTGTGTACACTCACATGCATTAGATTCATGAGGGAATAAAAGCTTGGATGCGTCTTTATAGGAAAATGATCAGAAACAGGACGGCGTGATGAAGCAGCGTCACCACCCCGGAGATTCATTTTTCTTAGAACAGCAGGTCTTACAAATTCCCAGCGATTCCACTGTTTATGTATTAATCAACGAGGTTGTACGTTTTATCCATTTAGAATAGAAACAGTCATGTGTAAAACTAATTTACATTGGAGACTCCTTCCATGAACGTCTCCTTACAAAAAAAATTACTATATTAATTATTCAAAGCTTAACTAGTGTGTGTTTGTTAAATTATTTATTACATAAAAAGTATACATTGTGTTAATAGTCTAGTACAGAAGTCTATGTGTAATGGATCACACTTGTAAAAAAAAAAAAGTTGCAATCTAAAATTTTACATCAAGCGCTACAAAGAAACTGGCTGACATGCAGACCGCCCCAGGAAAGGAAGACCAAGAGTCACCTCTGCTGCGGAGGAGAAGTTCATCCGAGTCACCAGCCTCAGAAATCGGCGGTTAACAGCAGCTCAGATCAGAGAGCAGGTCAATGCCACACAGAGTTCTAGCAGCAGACACATCTCTAGAACAACTGTTAAGAGGAGACTGTGTGAATCAGACCTTCATGGTAGAATATCTGCTAGGAAACCACTGCTAAGGACAGACAACGAGCAGAAGAGACGCGTTTGGGCTAAAGAACACAAGAGAGAACACAAGAAAGAAAACTCTTTGAATGAGAAGGGGTGTCCAAACTTTTGGTCTGTACTGGATTACGAGCATAATTCGTTCCGGAACCGGGCTCGTATTCCAAAACACTCGTCAACCAAATAGAATTTTTAAGTTAATTTAAAAAAATCATTTAAATCACCATTGTTCAAATAAGAATGTACTGCGCCATCCACCATCCATCCGTTTAATCATTCATATCATTTTTCTTACTTGGAAGTATATTGATGGTGAAGGAAAGCCAACTGCAACAGATTAAATTCAGTTTTATTTGTATTGCGATTTTAACAATTGTCATCGTCGCAAAGCAGCTTAACACAATCAAAAGAATTATTTAAGTTTGTATAAAATGTGAATGTGGTCATGAAAGCCGAGTTTCCAGTCAGTTCTATACGAACAGCTACTTCACCTTGACGGTGTGTCTTCTTCCAGATGGACGAGGTGAAGAAACCACGAGGGAAATACAGAGGCTAGTGAGCAGATGGGACAAATGGACACTACATTCAGCCGTGTCACAGCAGATCGACTGCTTTTAGAACACTGGGCGTTTAATAGATCACACATCCAACAGGCGAATCATAATCATCATTATTATTATTATTATTATTATTATTATTATATAAAGAAGAAATATTCATATTAGACATTTACTCTGTAACTAGCCCCAGTAGTCAGTACCGTGTTTGCAAAATGCCTAAACATAACTATAAATGTACCTTGTTTGGGTCGAGCTCAGACAGAAGTGTCACAGGTTTATCACTTCTATAGCAACATCTAACACWGCTACTTGTATGGCGGATAAAAGTCTAAGCCTGATAAACCTTTTAATTAATTTTATAASAGCATTTATTTTCCCATCACGCACATGACCACGCACACAGCAGGTCTGAACCGAGTTCGTACGATGTCTGAACACATCACACTACAATCTTCCAGGTGTTTATCACGAGTTTACTACAGTACGTTGTCATCGCATTAAATACAACAACACTCGTTGGACTTTTCGTCATGAAGTGATGGTGTCAGGATCGAGTATTTATACAAAATTCTCTGAAGGCGCCATAGACGCACTGATCATCTGCTGCATGCACGCAATAAACGTAGTAAGCACGAGAAGAACGTGATATGAAGTTAATGCGTTCTTCTACAACATGTCATGGACCTACAGTTCCATGATCATAAAACAAACCTGAAGATGTCATCATGAGAACTCCATTGATGTTGCAAAAATGCAGCGACATCCCAATGACAACTCAAAAGAAACACCATCCAAACTTTAATACCTGGACCACGGTTGTAGAACATCAATGAAGCCCCTAAGAGGTACAGTATCAGTCATGCCGTTATCTGGTCAATGCATTAATTACCTTATTAAGTTCTTCCTGTGTCTTGCTTTGATCTTGTTTTCACCAGGCTTTTTTTGAACATGTGGCAGCTCCATGCCAAGGGAGACAATACTACTGTACGTATTTCAGGTTTCTTCTGCGTTCCTGCCAAGTTTCACAAATCCGTCCTGCTTTCACAGAAGGTTTTTGTGGAAGAAGTGGAAACATGGCTCAGTGGAACAGTAGGCTAAGGCATTGAACTATCTATCTATATCTATGGGTCAGTAGGTCAAAGGTTTAAATCCCATCACCACCACTCTAGCACTATCGAACCCTTGAGCAAGGCCTTAACCTCAACTGTTCAGATGTATAAAAGATATGAAATGTAAGCACTTTGGATAAGGTTGTCTTCCAAAAATGCCATGAATGTAATGGAAAGAACTATGCCTTGCCTAGCCTTTACATTACATTTAAAATCAACAGCCTGTTTTTTTCCACTCTCAAAATTTATAAACACAAAAAACACAGTGATTACAAAATATGAACCATACCACAAACCATATACGGTTTGTTGTTGCTGTTAAACCCCATTTATGGAGCGTCTGCCAATCAAGTTACACCATGTGTAACTGTGTGTTATTATGGAAACAATAATTAGAATAAGCATATTAACGTAAACCATTTTTTTTTTGCAGCTGTACTACTGTCAGAGCAGCTGTTACAGAAAATTAATCAACATCATCTGACCAGCATGCCCACCTCAGAGAGCAAAAACGAGAGACGGAAAAAGAACGCGTGAGACAGTCTTAATCAGGGTCCTGTAGAGAGACAGCATCTGGCAGGACAGCTGTTTGCAGTAGGGCAGTAATTCCTTATCACGCTGCGTTCAGATAAATCATAGGTGATGCAGCTTTACAGCATCTGTATGAGCTTGAGGGACTCGGTGCAGGTTGTACAGAGAGCTTCCAGGAATAAACCAAGTCGTTCATTTGCTTGTACATTTTCAGAAACTCGGAAAATCTCAATTATAATGCAACAAAATCAAAGCAGCGTGGTTCTTATAGTAGTTTCCCAGCAGAATGATTTAGAAATTATTTTTGAAAAGGATTAGAGCAGGCAGGAGTAAAAATGTCTCCAGAGGTTACAGAGGTTTCCTACAAGCTCCCTTTCCAATTAGAACGTCAAAGGGAACTTTAATGGCATGGAAAGTGTTCACTTCACCCTTTAATTTCAGTACATCAAAGAAAAAAAACGTGCAACTGAAATAAAGACAAACGCAGCAGTTTAGTTAACCTGCAATTTTCTTTATGGCATTTTTACAAAGTGAGATTTGTTTTTTAAATGATAAAAATAAGTCATTCACAAGCTTGCGTGTTTATACAGTACTGAGCATCATTAAAACGTCACTCATGTAATTTGACAGTTTCGGCACGGAGGATTCACCCTAATACAACAAAAAAGAGGYAATGTTGATTTAAATGGTAAACAATTTCTGTTCAAATTTCAGTATTAGTACAGAAGTGGCCAGAGTTTGTTGGGAAAATGTCTGATTTGACTATTCCCACAATCTCATACAAAGGAAACACTTCATTGTCCTGTATAAGGGACACAGATCAGGTCACGTTTACCTGGAGTGATCAAGAACAATGCATCATGTGCAGTGCCCATAAATTCCTGAACTTTTCCAGACAGAGAACCAGAAGTCCAAGGGTATTACTCAATATGATGCTGCTACCCTCAGCACGATTCACAGAGGGGACGGTGTTCTCAAGGTGATGAACAACTTTAGTGTTTCTACCAAATGTAGTGTAAACTTGATAATGTGGAAATTTTCATATGATGCACCGCACTTCCTTAAAACCGAGCTAAACAACTTCAATTTGCCCTGTGGATCTCTGCAGCTGATTAAGATGTCTTCATCTCCTCTGGGTTTCTTATTAAATGAGTAGGGTCTACAGTATACCTATTAAATACCGGTCAATATTTTTTTCAATACCTATTTTGTGCGATTTATTTCAACCAAAACAAAAAAAAGAGAAATACATTACACACTGAAAGCCTTTTTTTTATGTTTCATAGCATAAATATAAACCTATTTAAAAGAAGATGGTTGAACTTGTTCTGTTTCAGCTCTTTAGTTTTATGTTTCCCCAACTTGGTGCTTTTCCACTCAAAGCAGTTTTCCAACATCTGTGTATATAATAAAACTGTAAAGTTGCCGCCATGTCTGTACATTGACGTAAGATGAGTAATAGAACACATCAAGATGGTTTTTGGAACTGTTTTTTGAAAAAAGAATTTGAATTAAGTTTACAGTCTCAAAAATAAACTGGTACAGATTCATTAGCAATAATATAAATCGAATGACCAAAGATTTTTCCACTCACGTTCAGCGTGCTGTATGCTAATGACACTCATGTTTACTTTGTTTTGTGAAAGAACTGAAGCGTTCAGTTCACCATTTGCAGAAAAATGTTCAGTGCTTTTTCTTTTTTCTTTACCAATCACCGATGGTTAATATCAATAAATAAAAATGTATAATAGCCATGATTTTTAATTGAGAGCTTTGATACCACACTGTTTGGTACTCACTGGTATCTTGGTGCAATAAAAGTCTGGGCCCTTTTCCTACTCCAAGTGCCCTTAAAGTGCCATATTTTTCCATGCTTTTAATAAAGGATTTAATAATTCCTTTTATAAAAGTGTATTTTATTTAGTGCTGTCGAACGATTAAAAATTTTATCTAGTGTAGTTAATCTCAGTCATAGACTCGGACCTTTTTGTATTATACTGTAAACGTGCAATGTTGGAATAAAGAAATATGACAAACTGGTTAGAGGAAACCAAAAAACATGAACAAATTTGAAATGTTAAATCTTGTGAATGGAAAACTCTTTGCGGCGGCACTCGTATGGTGAGCCCTGTCTGTTATTTTCAATTAGGCTAGCACAACTGGCTAACACATGAGGTAACTACCGAGGTACATTTGGTTACATACTGATGCCCAGTGGTTTCCAGTAAACACTGTACAATAAAAGTAGCTTCTGCCAAGTGCCTCACTTTCAAAGCCTTTTTCAGTGTCTTGTAAAAAGAGTTCCCCCTAACGGTAGCTTGAGCACACAACTTTGGTTTTATCCAAACTTTCATCGAGAAGCTTTTCTAGAGGTCATCTTATTATCCCTGTTAAACGTGTCATGATTACACACAACCAGGTAAGTAAGCGTGCTGCAATTATGAGAAGCCAAAAGGGTCAAACTCGGTCATATGATCAATAAATAAACAGTAACGCGTTAAAACTTCTAGATTAATCACATACATTAARGCATTAATACTGACCGCCATAATTGTATTGCAATCAAACGATTCTAACAGAAACACAGGATGTTCCACCAGAATCGGAATTACAGATTTAAAAATGACTATGCTCATTGTAAAAGTAAAAGAAAAAATAGAGACAGATGGCCACCCAATTTCAATATAATGGGCAATTCTACATAGATTTATTACATCAACAACCAACTCAGCACCATTTTTTTCTTTTCATTTACGTTCCAGCTTGTGACACAGACATATTTAGGCCACTTTACATATTTGTCAGTTATAAAAATTAATATTAATATTAACACTGCTCACTTGGAAGAACATGTCTTACAGCGCTCCAGACACCATGAGTAGTAGACAGACACAATATACTCACTATCCAATTTTCTGCAACTGAACGAGCACTTAGCCTTGTAAGGGAATGCTGCGCGCTGTGCGAGTGTGAGTGTTACAACCTGTAGCGCAGACGAGAAACCCGAGCTAAAGCCACAGAGGAGCCAGTCGGGGCCGGGAATGAAGACTGATGTTCAGTAATGCAGTTAGTGTGCAGCTGCAAGGACAGAGAAATCCTGCAAGATTTAAAGAAAGGAAGGAAAAAACTAAAACATTCCCTGCAGTACTTCTTCAAAACAGATTGCACTATATAGCAAGATAAATCGATGGTCGACATCCTAAAAAGTCTCCAATGTGAAACACAGTAGAGTAGGTCAAACTTGAGAATGCCCTACACATTGTCTTCATTTTACTACATGCCAGATTTTTCATTCTGGCACTTTTCAGAGTCGAGCCACCGTCCTAGTGAAAGGGAAACTTCAGAAGCTACCAGCAGAGATTATAATGCTTTAAATATGAACATGATTTGAAACTGTACACTCAGAAAAACCATCAGGTTTTGGTCATATTACCTGGATAGGGTAGGTAATTAATATTAAGTCCCTAAAATATTATGTAAAACGAAGATATACTGTATCAGGTTACCTTTTATGATGTACAGCTAGGTCATTAGCATAAGCTGTAAAGATAATGGACTATAAATTCAACATCTTGATTAGCAGCAATTTACATGAAAATATTCTATTAATAATTTAATTAATTCTACAAACATATCCCTACAGTATATTAACTGTTTTGTTTTTTTTTTACATTTAAGGTTGCTATAGTAATATAACTGATCAGGTTACAGTACAGTAGGTTTTTCACCTGCCATGTGGAAGGCCCGGGTTCAATTCCCACCCAATGCACAAACCCCAACCACTGGATGCAATGCCAGTCCCAAGCCCCAATAAAATGGGAGGGTTGCATCAGGAATGGCATCCAGCGTAAAAAAAACTGTGCCAAGTTGTGTGCGTATTGGATGGTCCGCTATAGCAACCCTTCAACAGGAGCAGCCTTCTTAGTGTTAGTCATTTATTTTCTAATTACTGTATTGTCTACACCTGCAGCTATTTTTGGATTGTACAGCACTTTGGTCAACTGTGTTGTGTTAAATCTGCATTATAAATAAATTTGACACTCATAATGAGCTCTTGCAAACGTAGTTAGAATTAGCAAATTAGGTTTTGGAACTTGGCTTTGGAATGAACAACCCAATCAACGAATCGAACCTATCAAAACGTTGAAACATGACTTTTGACGTTCTTTTGAACAAGATTAAAAATTGTGCCAAGTCCATCCTAGTCTGCACCAGTCAGCGAATCGGCAAGTGTGTGAGGAGAAGACACATGAATACATCATAAAAGAAAAAAAAAAAAGTCAACTGTGAAAGTGAAGTAAAGCCAAGTCACGTGCACAGAACCGGCGCCGGTTTTCTTTTGGTCTTTCTCAGCACGGGTTATTATTAAAACTGCTGCTGCCTGTCTTGCATCCGTGTTTGTTTTTCTTCTTTTTGAAAGCTTACTCTTGCTCTCATAAGAGTTGTCATGACAGTTGTGTTTTTTTTGGAGTAACAAGTCGTGGAATTAGTATACAGTTCAATATGATCCCTGATCTGGTGCAGTCATTGTGTATGATCCACTGTTTTTGAGTCGCAATAACCAAACCTGTCTAAAATGTGAAAGTCATGTGGTACAGTATGTCCTCATGCTTCTTTGTCTTTTTAATAAATATATTATAATATACAGTGGAACCTCGGACTGCGAGTAACACAGTTTGCGATTGTTCCGCAAGCCGAGCAAGGATTTTTAATCAATTTTGACTTGGAAACCAAGCGAAAGTCTTGGTTTACGAGTACCGAGTATGATGCATCACGCATGCGCCTCTTATTTTGACACCGAGCGTCACATGATCACAACTGAGCCAATGATTTTTCTCTCTCTTGCGCTGCGGAATTGTGGGTATCTTTTCCCCTGCTGGGTCTTAGTGCTCGTCTCTTACTGGGTATAATCAACATCTCCCTCTCTGTTTCAACGTTTCTTTTATGTGTGTGCGCATGTAATTTGACACCAACACACACACACACCGACACATGCATGCACACTCGCTCGCCTTTACAACCCCGTTCCCGGGATCACACACGCACAGAAACTCTGCCCCGTCGTGATTCTTGTTCATTTGTTTTTTTTTTTACTTTATAGCAGTGATTCTGCACTCACTCAAGTGTCATTGGAGAGATTTCTTCCACCACCCCCCCCCCCCTTAAAACAGTGTTTCCGTTGTGTGTGTGATTGTTGTGAAACTTAAAAAGCGAGGTGGGGGGAGGGAGGAGGAGTTTGACTGTGTAAGACAAAGCGAGGGAAGGGGCTAATTCCACTCACACACCCAAACACACACACAAATACAAGCGCTCACAAACGGAAACACTTCTGTGTCGGGATTTATTTTTACGTGTATTAAAGGTAAAGTGCAGGTTAATTTGTTTTATTTTCACTTTCTATATTGTATTAATTGTTTTTATGTATTTATTGTTTTGGGCTGTGGAACAAATCATTTGAGTTTTCATTCTTCTGGGAAAATTCGATTTGGTTTACAAGTGTTTTGGAATACGAGCCCGCTTCCGGAACAAGGTTCCACTATAATATACTATAATATAATATTACCCACATATATAGAAAGACCTAGCAGTACAATAAACTCCAGTTTAACATGGAAATTACACTTGCACTAGGATATAGAGTCCTAATGAGGGGCCAGGGATCAACATGAAAGACAAAATACCACCAAATAAGCCTAATATCATATTACCTTTGTGAGGAGTTTTATTTTTTAATTATTATTATTCTGTTTGTCATTCTGTACCATCCTCTTTACTCTCGAGTACATCCGCTTTTGCGCCCCACTCGAATCTCATTAATCACACCTGTTTTGCTTGAATGAAGGCTGAAAGTCAATGTGTTGTTCCATTTCTCACCGTCTACACCACAACAAGTGCAGCATTAACCTTCAGGTCCACAAAGACTTGGCAACGAAGACATGTGTGGACTTCTCCGATTGTTTTCTGCCTCAGCTGACTACATGAATGGCTTGGTGTGTGTGTGTGTATGTGTGTGTGTGTGTGTGTGAGTGTTAGTTATATGGTCATGCTATAAATAAGCCTGGCCACAGGGGAAGGAGGAGGGAGTGAGCTCGGGGCCTGACAGCAGAGGGCAATGTGGCCTTGTCTCCCCAGGAGGCGCCAATTAAGAGTGGACCCATACTCGGAGCTCACGACTTCGCTGCAGCTCACTCACAGTTTGAGAAATGAGACCTGATGGGACACAAAAAGGGGCTTCTGAAAGTTTGGGCAGAATAAACACCAGGCTTTACTGAAAAAAAAATGTATCGTGTTTTATTAAGGTTTGGTCGCTTAGACACTGACATCACTGTAGCATTAAAAGCACTGGAGACCAAATAACTGTGTGGATCACATACAGTAAGTCATGAGGAGATGTGATTGCAGTAAAGGGCAGACAACACTACAGAAGTTGAAGCTCATTTACATTTACTGACCATTTTATGTTTACGGAACAAACATAATATCCAAACATAGCAGAAGTGCAATGCATGAAGACAAGACGATACTGGTCAAGAACTTCAGGGGAAAAAGCATGATCTCCCTGATCATGACCTAGATGCATTTCTGAAACTGCTGATCTTCTGCGATTGTCGCTCTCTCTCTCTCACCACACACCATGAGTTATACAAAAACACATCCAGTGAGCGAAAGGTCTGTAAAATGTCTTGTTCATGGAAGAGGTCGGAGGAGAATGGACAAACTGCCTCAAGCTGACAGGAAAGCACAACAGCAGCAAGACAAATAACCACTTTCTGAAAACCACAATGACCAGTAAAGCATCCCAGGACACACACAATTACAGTACATGGAACATTACATGAGCTTCCATACAGTGAATACAGTCTCACCCAAAAAACATGACCCGTATTCACTAAGCATCTAAGAATTACTCCTAGGAATCGTGCTGAAATTTAATTTAGGACTGAAAATACTCCTACCGCAGAGTAGGACATAAAGGTTATTTATGAAGCTTCCAACTCTCAACCAGGAGTAGGACTGCTACTAGGAAAGCATGTGACATCACTGTTTATGACACTGAGAGTCGCAAAGTGGCCTCCAAATTATTTGATTTGACTTTTTTTATATATATATATATATATATATGGAAAATCAAAATGGTGAAATCAGTGGCAGTTGTGTGAAAGCTTTATGCACACAGACAAAACTTTATAGATGTGGGAATCAACTGCAATATTATAATAATCAGACTATTTATATACTAAATAATATAATGTAATTGTTCGAAGCTCCAATAACAGAGCTGTGTAGGACCGCCATGATCTAAACTGAAGAGAAGATGAGAACGTTTTGCTTGTGGAGGAGGTAGTTAAAAGTTAAAGAAAAATTATTTTAAATATATTTTTTTTATGAGCTTCGTGTCACCCAGTGTTACTAAATGTCGCACCTCTGCGCACATCGCTGCCTGAACGCCATTTCCTCAAAACTCCCAAACCATAAGGACACCTCCGGAGCTGTCCTAAGTTTTAGTTGAGATAAGAGTGATTTCCTATTTTAAGAAAGTTGATACATTGCCCTGACTCCTACTTCTAAAAGTAGGACCAATAGTCCATGTTTTTGGACACGTACTCTAAGTCACCTAGTAAACACAGGCCTTGTTTGTTTTTTGTTTTAATTTTTTAATAATTAACTCCTCAGTTACACTGGTCCTAGCTTCTGAAGTATACTGTACTGTTAAATCTAGACAATGGAAAAAAGAAATGACTACTTCAGAATAGCAATTTAAACCAGCTCCAGATTTAAACTTATAATAACTTAAATGGTTAGAAAAAAATAGCAGCACAAACAGAGTAGAGTGTGGAGTACAAAATGCATAAATAAGATGAACAAGCAAGACAGCAGAAACAACAGAACAGGGATTTCAAGGATAGATTAGTGTTATATAAATCAAATATGAAGCCCAATTATCAGGGGACAAATATGACCACCAACCGTGGGACACAAATTAACCTCTAACAAACCAAACACTTTCAAGTTCCTGTCTTTTAAATCAAAGCCGAGATACAAATCCACTGACTGTGCAAATGAAACAAGACATCACAGGAAACATTAGGTCACAGCAGAGACGGAGTCCACGGGTTCAGAAGATCCATAATCACTGAGCAGATCCATAAAACACACAGAGCCGTGTGGCGTTTAAAACACACACAGAGACACTTACCCTGACCTTGTGCATCCACTAGCCTGAAGAGGAGGATCCACAGGAGAGGAAGAGCAATGGAGGAGGGGGGTCCAGCTTGTACCACAATACACCCCAATCTGTCCGAGTCCAGAGCCATGACACCATCGGATGCTGAAATACAGACAGGAAATGATCAAGAGTTTTAAAGGAGTGAAAGTTAAAACAGAGGATGATAGACTTAAATAATAATAATAATCGCTTGGATCCATATGTAACAATTATTTTTCTTTCCACTCTTGCCAACGCGCATGCGCACATACATACATACATGTATAGAACATTTATTAGCAATCCTTATTGTTTTTTTTGGCACAATACTAATACTTTCAAACACAATTTGAAACACACACATACACACACAGTCACAAAACACAATTTTAAAGCTGTGAAAAATTCTGACACAACATACAGAAAATTTTAACATTCAAAATAATTAATTACATGTTTTTAAAAAAAAAGAATGAAAAATGTGAAGCTCAACAATCAAGAAAGAAATCAACCACATACATCTAACAATAAAATAAAAAATAAACTTTGCTTTGTCTTTTCCTTTGGTAATTAATATTAAATAATTAATTTGAGAAAG
>QMIH01000267.1:145158-163457 GCA_003987875.1 Clarias batrachus | reverse complement strand
TACCTTTCAATCCTCTTAGTGCTCCTCTCTGTTAATGTTGTCCTCATCTTCCACTTAATGCACACATACACATTAAACTAATATTATTATAATATTAGAATGATCATGTCAGTCACTGTTTAATCCATCCCTCTGCATGTGATAAGCAATAACATAGCTTCACACTAAACCACCCCCACTCCTGTGTTATTACAGGTTAGGGGCGGAGTTAGCACTCAGACCGTTCCTATGAACAACTCACTAATTTCTCAGGACTTCAGTCTGGTGGATATAAAAACATTATTCCCTGGTTAAACATCACTTATTGTTTATTTGTTTGCAATGAAGGACACCTCATTTAACTTCAGTGAAGAGCTCCACCCTGTAACCACGCCCCCCAGTTCCATCCAATCACATTAGGCCTGTCYTTTAATTACTCACACCTGTTATTCATGAGCTCATTTTACATTTTAAACTCTTTGTCTCTCAAGTCTCTCTTTCAACCCGACCCTTCTGTTCTAATAATCCGTATTGTCTAGTGTCACAGTTTAGGCCAGAAAACGTTGAAGAGTGGAAGGGAACACAACTGGGTACTTGAGGGGTAAAAGGATGCAAAAATCTTGACTTGATCTACTGACAATGTTTTTGCTGATTCCTTAAAATTAACAATGTTATCTGGCATTAAAACAAGAACATCATGATTAAAAAGTCAGTTAAATAATCTTATATTTTGTTTTGCTATACTCATGTTAAGAAAATGTTGATTGAATATGACTAGATTCAGAATATTTCCACTTGACCACTGAGTCACACATTAACTGTAGAAACAGATTTCAAGTGTGTAACTTTTATTTAATGTTTATATGTTTAAGTGTTAAGTGAGAACTAAATGATACACCTACAGTACAGTCGTGGCCAAAAGTTTTGAGAATGACAAATATTAGTTTTCACAAAGTTTGCTGCTAAACCACTTTTAGATCTTTTTCAGTGATGTACTGAAATATAATTACAAGCACTTCATACGTTTCAAAGGCTTTTATTGACAATTACATGACATTTATGCAAAGAGTCAGTAGTTGGAGTTTTGGCCCACTCCCTTGGATGAGAAGCAACCCCACACATGAATGGTCTCAGGATGCTTTACTGTTGGCATGACACAGGACTGATGGTAGCGCTCACCTTCTCTTCTCCGGACAAGCCTTTTTCCAGATGCCCCAAACAATCAGAAAGAGGCTTCATCCGAGAATATGACTTTGTCCCAGTCCTCAGCAGTCCATTCACCATACTTTATGCAGAAGATCAATCTGTCCCTGATGTTATTTTTGGAGAGAAGTGGCTTCTTTGCTGCCCTTCTTGACACCAGGCCATCTTCCAAAAGTCTTCACCTCACTGTGTGTGCAGATGCTCTCACACCTGCCTGCTGCCATTCCTGAGCAGCTCTGCACTGGTGGCACTCCGATCCCGCAGCTGAATCCTCTTTAGGAGACGATCCTGGCGCTTGCTGGACTTTCTTGGACGCCCTGAAGCCTTCTTAACAAGAATTGAACCTCTTTCCTTGAAGTTCTTGATGATCCCATAAATTGTTGATTTAGGTGCAATCTTAGTAGCCACAATATCCTTGCCTGTGAAGCCATTTTTATGCAACGCAATGATGGCTGCACGCGTTTCTTTGCAGGTCACCATGGTTAACAATGAAAGAACAATGATTTCAATCATCACCCTCCTTTTAACATGTCAAGTCTGCCATTCTAACCCAATCAGCCTGACATAATGATCTCCAGCCTTGTGCTCGTCAACATTCTCACCTGAGTTAACAAGACGATTACTGAAATGATCTCAGCAGGTCCTTTAATGACAGCAATGAAATGCAGTGGAAAGTTTTTTTTTTCAGGATTAAGTTAATTTTTATGGCAAAGAAGGACTATGCAATTCTTCTGATCACTCTTCATAACATTCTGGAGTATATGCAAATTACTATTATAAAAACTTGAGCAGCAACTTTACCAATTTCCAATATTTATGTAATTCTCAAAACTTTTGGCCACGACTGTACATTGACTATACATGGTTTAAAAAAGAAAAAAAAAGGTTTTGATAATTTAATAAATTACAGCTTAATCCTGCGATGCGTTTGTTCGCACTCTATCCAGGGATTGCCCTGAGCTTCATAGACTCCGGACCCCATGCAACCTAACATATAATAAGCAGTCTGGGAATTGGATGCACATACTGTATCTAGGATAATGGATTACAATTCTTTTGGATGTTCTTTTCTTGGAAAATAATCCACAACATGATGGTTTGAGGCAGTCTGAATTTTTACGTTTGAATTTTTATTATGGTGTTTACGAGAGAATTTTTAGAATTCTTTAGAATCGAAATAAGACACTCAGCAGCACCGCAGCACACAATACAGCGCAGTGTCTTTCAGTTATTTCTATAAAATGTGTCGTATTGAGGCAGCACGTGGTTTAGTGTTTAAATTCAATTCCTTTCTTGGATCTTGTGGCTGTTTCATATATGTGTATGCAAGTGTTTCACGTGTGTGTGCATGAGTGAAGTTTGATTTAAGCCCTARARGGCSRCTCATAATTTAGGGCATCTCTTTTCATCATTATGAACATAATATGAAGCAGATATACGCACATTCATCATAAAATATTATTATTGTGAAACATAATAAAATTCATGTTTGCTTCAACATTGGACACAATATAGTTTTAGGCTAAATAATTATACACAATTCTTCATTGTACTTGGTCTGGCTTTTAGATAAAGTCCTTTCATGCGCCATCTGGCGGATATTCAGTGAAGCACAACACATTTATTTAAATTCCCGAATGTTGCTTGAGGGATCTCGCGGCATGCCGCGCGCATCAGAGTAAGACACTGGACATGATTTCTTTAACAAAAAGATTTCTCTTGGGATGATCCGTGAGGGACGTTCAAGTCAATCCGAAACTCCAGATAAAATTTCTGGTGAATTGACGTTTACAGAAGATTTCGAGCGCAGCACAGTGATGAGACTCTTAGCCTCGGTAAAACATCTGAACATTGCAAATGTTTGAAAGAAGGCTGTACATCCATGAATGATGATCAAGGCCGAGCCCAATGCAGTCGTTCTGTGATCCAGGGGTTCGGACATGAAGCAGGCAGTTCAATCATGACTCTGGGAGGCTAGAAAATTTCCTACCTTGATGGTGTCCAAGCGCTAGTGAAGCACTGCGATAAGTGTGTTAGTGTAGCCGGGGATTATATTATATAGAGAAATAAAGTGAGTTTTTAACTCTCAGGACAAAAGTCACGGTTTGATTTGAACATCCCTCGCCCTTAAAAAAAAAAAAAAAAAAGTATGCTCCTACAGCCTTTACAGCAGTAAGTCAACCATCATGTAAAATATCCAAGCTTGATTTAATTCACTGAGTGTGTCAGTATTAAATATTACTCTCTGTTCTGCGAGGCTCACTCATTTAATATAAAGCTTTTATGAACCAACAATTCATCAAAATCGATTGATATTTTTGTAGCTCTGCATTCAGGTCATTACATTTATGAAGTTATCATTGCCCGTAATGAAGTATTATTTCTCAGTGATYAAGGTGAATAAAAACAATTAAACGAGGACTTGGCATGTTTTCCAGGGCAGAAATATCGCTGTGTAAAACATGGAGGTTTTCATACATGACACTTTGTGCAATATCATGCCAAATGATCTACACAAACCGTGTGCATGTGAATATCATCCGTCACTTACATATTGACTTTACTTAATATTGGCATGAGATTTTCAGACAAAATCCTCTCCCATTCCTCTTGTTCTCAGCTTTCCGGTAGATTTGTAAAACATCATGTACTGAAAAAAAAAGAAAAAAAAAATGACTTTTTGAGCTTTCTTTCTAAAGTAAATGATTCTACACAACATGGAGTCGTGTAAATAACAGCCTTTGGTCAATGTCACGGTTTTCTCTGCTCATCTGTGGCACTTCCTTTTTTCCCTTATCATACTCCTTCAGGACATGTCAAGCAAGCCAGGATGTAAGCGAGCAAACAACCCAGGCAGGAAGCACAAGAGTGAGTCAAAAATTATCCGCACTCTGCCTGTAGAATTAATTTTAACAAAATCTTAGAAACGACTAATGCATCATTTTTCAACATAATCTCCTCGCTTTCCAACACACTTGGTCAATCTATCAACAAGCGTTCATGTTGCCTCATCAGAAAAAGTTTTAGGTGGAGCTTCGAGCTACGATGCACCTCTGTCTTCACGTCTTCATTAGAAGTGAATCTTCGTCCTCGTAGTTGTGCTTCCAAACAGGTGAAGGTCCGATGGAGCGAGATCAGGACTATAGGGAGGACGCTTTGACACCTCAAAACCAAGTTTGGACGAGTGTGGACATTGTGGACAAAAGTGTCCTTCTCGATGGACTTCCTTTCATGTTGACCAATTCAAACACTTCCTACATATTGTGCACAAAGTTTTTGATCAATAACAGCACCACATACACCCTCTGACCACAAAAAAAAAAAAAAAACGAATCAATGCACGCTGAGCTTCTTTTGCGCAAATCATAAGCTGTGCATCCATTTTTGCTCGCACCGCGGTTACCGATGTGACGCGCTCACACCTGCACAGCAGTGACTGGGGAGACAGTAGACTTGGATGAAAAGCACAGAGAAGACCAACAGAAGTTTTAATATAACCAGAGTGCAGATCATTTTTGCTCAAGCTTGTATGTATGTATGTATCTATCCATCTATCTATCTATCTGTCTGACTCTTCCATCTCTGCACCATCACTCCTGAGTCTACTAAATCTTCCTGGTTTGAAGAGTCAAACTTTTTTAAAGCTTTGAAATTTGCCATGCATCAGGTCTAACGAGCTGATTAAGGTCTGAAACCTTGTAAAAACAATCTGAGACTCTGGAACTCTTAGGGTGCCCAAACTTTTGCACAGTGCCATAATAATGTTTTTTATTTTTATTCAATTTATGGCGTAAGAAGTAACTATGCATCAATGTTTGCTGAAAATATTGTGCTTTTTTTTTTCCATTTCCAAGAAACACTGTATTAACATCTTCTCAATTAAAAAATCACCAAAATCTGTTATTTATGAATGGGTGCCCAAACTTTTGCATAAGACTTTTTGTATCTTTTTTGTTTTGTTTTGTTTTGTTTTCATTTAGACTGATTTCTAACCTTGCCTTGGTGTGTCCCTGCCCTGTGTAAGGAGCAAGTTAAATAAATTGCATGGTACAAATAGTCCTGTTCGAGGTCAGGATAGAGGTCGCTCTCACAATTTCTTTACTTTTTTGGATTATGAAACATCTACAGTATGTGATAAACTATAGTAAACAGACATAACTGTAATCAGCAAAGTGTAATCGAACAGCAGCTGTTGAAACGTTTGCTCTGAGATCATCGTCAAAACATAGTAGCATTGTACACACATTACGCACATTGTACCGACAACAGAGTTAAAATGTTAAACTGATCTATCTTATATAGAGACATTGACAATAAGAAACTAGTCAATCAGAAAAGAAGCATTGTGAACGACGCAGTGATCATTACTGCACAGACGTTAGCATGAGGTGGATTCAGAGGACCGAAGAGAACTTGAGAGGATTGTTGTTGTTTTTTGACGAATAAAAAAATGTATTTATTTATTTACATTTATTTATAGTATTTATTTATTTATTTATAATGTACATTTATAGTACATTTATTTATTTATATTTATTTATTTATTTTACCAGTTTGAAATGTTATGGAATATGAAAGGAAACCAGATTACCCAGAGGAAACCCACCAAGCACAGGGAGAACATGCAAACTCCATGCAAGAGTTGCTAACCACTACACCACCGTGCCGTCTTTCAGGAGTATACAGAACAAAATATCACCCTGTGAAGTGTTTTCTAAGACGCCCCCCCCCCTTCCCCATAGACACACACACACTCACACTATTCACAGATTCCAAGTGTGATCCAGCCACAAACCCGAGTCCAAGAACTGCTGTCACTCACACCAGCAGCGCGCTCCAGCAATGTGAGATTAGGTAAAATCAATAGCCTTCCATCTTCCATCACACCCATTCATTTCTCCATCAATAACTGCTTGGTTGGAGTTAAATGCATTCCCATTTGCATAGACGACTAAACCGTGCCAAGATGCAGCGAGGCTGAAAGAGGGATGACTGGCAGCTTCACAGCTGGTAAGCACAAGGTGCTGTTAAAATCGCATAGAACAAACTAACCCACATTTACAAATGAGAGTAAAAGTCTTGGGTGTATTTTACATTCTTATGAAATGCAATACAGGATATGTTTCTTCTTTTTTTTTTGGCTTATAATTTCTTATACAAGACAATCTATATACTGATGTATATAGAGTGATGCAGTGAATTTCTCACTAAAAAGCTATTGGTCTTTAGTCTCTAGTGTTAAAGCTTTCTAAAAAGCTTTCTCTAGAAGTTTTCTAAGATGTCTTTCCTTATGACAAACACGTTTGTGTTCTCTGCTTTTACATCGAACATGATAATAAAGAAAAAAGACAAGAGGCTGGTGAGGAATCTATTATATGTAGCTGAATTTATGTAAATTAACAGTAACACGACCTCTTCACACCAACCTGCTGCGATTATCATCAGTAAAAACACACCTTTAAATATTCAATTCCTTAATGCGAAAAATAAATAAATAGGAAAGCTGAGTCAATAAAAAGAAATGTATATGGTGCTTAAATGCTTAATAGTTCTACGTTTGTGTAGGTAGAGATCTTGCGAATAAATACATTTTGGAGAACATTAACAAGGTATTAATTGTGCATGTGGACTGTAATCTTACAGCCTGAAATCACACACATGAATTCAAGTCAATACTGCAACATAAAAAGTGAAGCCATATGGAAAATCAACATACTGTTTAAAAAAAAAAAAAATCATTCCACTTTTGTGGAATAGATACCAGACTGCAATACACTGACATATTCCTAACAGAATCTATCTGTTTATTCAGGTATAGTGGATATGGGATATCCTTCTGCAGTGTCATGGAGGCCTGGAGTTTATCCCAGGGACCTTAGAGGACAAGGCAGGGTAGTACCAAGACTGGATTGGGTGCATACCAGGGTACAACATCACACACACACACACAAACCTCTGGAAAAGCCAAATCAGCCTACACTGCATGTCACTTATCTCTGGGATGAAACCAGAGCACCCAAAGGGCACCAACCAAGCTCAGGAAGGGCATGCAATCACACACATAGACCATAAGCGAGATTTAAATCCTCTGACCCTGAAGGTGCGAGACTTTCAGTTTCTTCAATTTCACTTCGATTCCCCTCCACATTCCCCCTACAGTTTACAACTCAGTGGTCAGTAACTTTGCTAAGATGCCAGTGCAGTGTTGGCTACAGGCCCAGTAGTAACAGATTGGAGTGACACAGCCGTCCATAACCATGCATCTGAGTCACTCACGGCTTCACCTCCTCCTTCTGCCTGCTCGCCTCTAGATCAACATTTGTTGCCCCGCTCAAACACAACAACCTGTTTGAGATTAGCCATCCTGTTGCGCTCTGATTTCACAGCTGCGCAGATCGGTTCACTTTTTCACAGCGTGCCAGGCTGAAATACTGTCCAAGGTCCTGAATCTTCAATCGCGTCAATATTTTTGGAGGCACAGGAAATCATGGAAATGAGAGTGTGTCATGGAGGGTATATGAAGTCAAGTTAAAATACTGTACACTCTACTATAGTTCATTAAAATAAGAATAAAAATACATTTTATATAATTATTTTTCCATCTATTTGTATGTGTATGAAAAACCTAAATGGCTGGTTCAGTCATTCAATTGGTCAAGTATGTTTAGAAGCTATGTGTAGATGCTAATGTTTTTCATCTGAAATAAAATAAAAAAAGCTGACCAAAAAAAAAAAACTAACATTGGTCAATTAATGTAGGTCAAGTGACAGGTGTACAGCTTCCTTTAAAACTTTTGCGCCATTCATAATGTTTTTCCTGCAGCTAAGAGTCTCATCACCATACTGCCAACAAAGTCAATCACCTTTTTGCCTTTATTCACCAGAAATTTCATCACAAGTCCCAGTTTAACTTGAACATCCCTCATATACCAGCAATACAAACATTTTAAGTACATTTTTAACTGGGCACCAAAGTGGGGCAGACTTAAAGCTTCAGTGTTCCTGGTTGTTTCAATGTCTATGTGTTGTTTGCATGCATGTTCTACACATACTCATGTTGCTTTCATTTATGTTCTATAGTCTCTTCTATCTCATGAAAATATACATCTGGATTGGCTTCTCTAAATTGATTCAAGCTGTGAATAAGCTCGTGAAAGTGTGTGTACAGGAATGAAGCCCTGCAATGGACTGCCATCCCATCCAGGGTGTATTCCTACGGTATGATTTGCTCCAAATCCACTGGGAGCATGGACAGGGTAGAGTGTTACCTCAAAGTGAGCAAGTGAATTTCAAATCCGGATTTTAAATCCATCAGTGTGAACATTTGCATTAGGTGAATTATATATCATTGTACAACTCCAAAAAGATGGAGAACCCGAGCAGTTATTTAGATCAATCTCAGATTTTAATAACTGTATCCTGATTATATTAACTGTTGCCTTATCTTTGAAAGATACAATCACTTATGTATGAATTCTTTAAACCACTATGGTTTCAAAGTCCTATGTCATTACATGAGACTCATAAGTGACAGCAGAGGTGATTCATACTGTATTTGTTTGATTAAATTGTGATTTTTTTTGTGTGTGTGTGTGGTCAAATGTACAATAAAATATAGTAAGCTTCAAATATTATCACCATAACTTTAAGTTTAAGCCATTTTAAGATTTAGACCCACCAAAGTGCGCACACACACACACAAAGACACATTCACGTACACCTTTACACCTTACCTGTATCTCTGTCCTGTAGCACCACAGGCTGATGGACGTTCGTGGTGTATTTCCTGCTCAAGGGAAGGCAAACTCTTTGAATAACCTGAGCACTGCTAGAATTCCTGACCACTCACACAAACTGGTAGCACAGCCTAGAGCTCAGCCCTTCTGCAACACCAGCAAGTGAGAGAGAGAGAGAGAGAGAGAGAGAGAGAGAGCGGGAGGGAAGGAGGCAGAGAAAGAAAAATCACTCTGATAATGCAGATTGTCATAAGAGTGCTGTATTCCTGGTAATCCAATACATGTGAAGTAAAAGCCTCTGTGATTTCAACAGACTTAATGAAAGTGATCTTATTATGGGGTCCTTGCAATCGCATCGCTCCTGCCACATTCACTGTTTCTCATTTCCACTCGTGTGACCCTGACTTAAACCGGCTCACATTTTAATGGCTTTTAATGCCTAAATGTTGCATTTGAGAAAATACAGGATACAGGGAGAGTCTTTTCCACGACGAAGTACTGTAACAGAGACAAACATTACCCCAAGTTTTGCCAATAGAATAGAGAGTATAGCAGAGGAGAATAATCGACTGTAATCATAATGCTGATGCCGTCTGAACGTCTGCTTTTAAGGGCACTTAGGGCAAACAAAAGCGCAGAGTCAGCAAATTGTTCACATCTTTTAGTGAATCTGCATGAGTAAATGTCAGGGCTGAAAGAAGAGACATGAGGTTTAAATGGATTCAAACACTAGTGGTGTTTTMGGAAATAATCAGCACCGAGTCGGTGTGATGAAGAGAGTCACGCTGTACCACCTTGAAGTTTCTTATTTTTCAACATCACAGTGTTTTTTTTGTTTTCATGCCATCAGGGAAGAAGAAAAACTTTATAGATGTGATGACTTGGTGATTCCGGACATTCAGGTGGTCATGTGACTTCATTTTATCGCCTCATAACGTTGCTGAGTCTCGACCTGAGCGACTGAAGCGACCCCAGATCATAACACTGTCTCCAGAGGCTTGTACAGTGGACACTATGCATGATGGAAGCATCGCTTCATGCGCTTCCCTTCTTAACCTGACACGCCCATCACTCTGGAATAGACTCAGTCTGGACTCATCAGGTCACATGACCTTTCTCCATCACTCCAAAGTCTAATCTTTATAATCCCTAGCAAATTGAAGCATGATCATTAGCAAATGGTTTTCTTATGGACACACAGCGATTTAGTACCAATCCTGTAAGTTCTCATCATCATGTGTGTGTGTGTGTGTGTGTGTGGAAATGCTCTTACTTTAACTATTAAACATACTTTTCTTCCATGCATGTGACAGTTCAGCACCATCCTTCCAGGTTGAAATAATGCACCGGACAGCTCTTAACCCAATGCCAGGCGTTTTAATGTTTTCTTTGCTTGATGCAGGCCAATAATCTCACTTATCTTGAATACTGACTTCTTTTTCTTCTTCTTTCACCAGGCAGTGTACAAACCCAGGATCCAGAATTCAACAGTGCTACGATATAATCTGTTATAGCTGATGACATTTTAATACAGTTGGAAACAAATTGATGTGTAAAAACGTTTTTACAGCATTTAGCAGAAACTCCATCCAGAGAGGAAGTGTTTTGTAATCTCTGTTACAAAATACATACTCAAGTTAGCACAAATCGGTCAGGGTCAGAGAGTACCATTAGGCTAAATCCTAGAGGAGCGAGGACTTGGAGTGGGAGTTTGTACAGATACAGATACAGAGTGCGAGTTTTAATGTTTGCGTGGAATCAATGGTACCTTCAGCGTTTAGTGAAGATGTGGGTCTTTACAGCGAGGCACAGCCTGGGGAAGAAAATCACCTGGAAAGAGTCGATCCACAGTATGTTGTCTTTGTACAGTACYTTGTAGGACGGTGGGTCAAGTCGAGATGCGCTCATACTATAGAAGGAATCGAAGGAACATTTCATTGAAGCAAATGTTCTGCAGAGCGGGGTTGGAGAAAGGTCTTCACTTGGGAACTTTTTTCTTTTTTCTTTTTTTGCTAGTGTTTTAAACCTGATGTGAGTAGTTGCAGAAAACCATTAAAAGGAACATATGCACTATGAGATGCAGGAGAATGTAATAAAATAAAAAGAGACAGGGCGACATGACCAAGGACCAAACACTTGATTGGCCCTGAAAAATCTTACGTTTTTACTACTCACAGTTAAAGTCTGATGTCAATTGTTTGATTAGTCAATAAACAACATATTTTTTTTTCCACAGGTTAATAAGGATTTCAACATTTTATTTTTAAAAAATTATGCTTGTTTGCTAATATTGCACCAAATAATTATCACATCACAGTTTTCCAAGAACTGAAAATTTCAACTTGCGTATTGTAGCTGGTGCAATTTCGAGAGCTAATTAACGAATGGCCCCCAAGGTCTCTCGATCTGACCCCCTTAGACTTTGATCTTTGGGGTCATCTGAAGGCAATTGTCTATGGTGTGAAGATACGAGATGTGCAGCACCTGAAACTACGGATACTGGAAGCCTGTGCTGGCATTTCTCCTGCGGTGTTGCTATCAGTGTGTGAAGAGTGGGAGAAGAGGGTTGCATTGACAATCCATCACAATGGGCAGCACATTGAACACATTTTATAAGTGGTCAGAAACTTTTAAATAACTCATGAAAGAATAAAGTTACGTTAAAACCAAGCACACCATTGTTTTTCTTGTGGAATTCCCAATAAGTTTGATGTGTCACATGACCCTCTTCCTATTGAAAAAAACAAAAGTTGGATCCAAGATGGCCGACTTCCAAATGGCCACCATGGTCACATATATTAATGTGCCACGAACAGGACGTTAATATCACCAACCATTCCCATTTTATTAAGGTGTATCCATATAAATGGCCCACCCTGTACATATATATATTTTTTTTTTTCTTCTTCTTCTTCTTTTTTTTCAGTCAAATGAATGAGCATCCATTATTGGACTCATTGTGCATCATCTTCAAATTGGAACAGTAATGCATCTGAATCAGACGTTATATATTATATTATATTATATTATATTATATTATATTATATTATATTATATTATATTATATTATATTATATTATATTATACTAACATGGTGTCCTTATGTATCAGTAAGAAATGCAGCTGGACAGCTGACTTACACAGTGTAAACCACTTAACTTCATGTCACACACTCTTTTCATTAAGGGGTAATGGAGAGCCTCTCCAATTACAATTCTCTGAGGTGCTACATAAATCAAAACATAAAGTGATTACACATAGTTAAGATGATGGCGAGGCTACAGAATGCGTTCTTCAATAGATTTCAGTTATCACAAAAAAAAAATAATTCATGGGCCTTATGTCAAGTAATGGCATTAATAATATATACTCACTTGAAGCAAATCTAAATTAATCAGCAACACCATTCACGGATGGAAATCGTTGAGTGGATGAAAAAAATTATAGCACGGACAGTATAGGCTACAGTTGTGAAGAATCCATAAATAAATGAAAATCAATAAATCCACCTGTTATACCTCGACGCTGTGCAGAGCCTGTTTGCTGTTGTTTAACTATTCAGACACGACAGACAGTTAAGCGCTGATCAGCAAAAGCATAATATCGTAAACACATGTTTCTGATATTATCAGCAGATTTATACAGCGAGCGAAACGTCCAGCCGTCAGGCCCTGATAAATGGCCACTCATTAGAATTACAAAGGCAGACCAGTGCGGCAGCACCGTATCCCAGACCGAGACAACGGGGCCGTGAAACTCCATCTGCAAAATGAGTTCGACACATTGTAGAGGACAAAGTGTTCTTCTCGAAATGAGGCTGGTACAATGTGCCAAAGAGTCGTCACCAATGGTTTAGCATGACAGCTGATGTGCGGGAGAATCTGTGGCTTTTCGATTTCCTTTTTTTTTTTTTCGTCCTTGTAGAGCAATTCATCTCGAATATTGGTATTAGACCGACATTTTAAGTGAAATTAAAATGCAATAAGCTCACCGGTGTAATAAGAGAGGCTCCAGGAAAGCATTAAGCTCCATGTGCAGTGATCAATTATTCAGCATCCGAACTCTTAGTCAGTATAAAAGTCCAACGGTCAGTACCCGTAAATGTTCACAAACACAAAACCCATCAGGGAGCATCTGAGATCGCAACTCAAGGCAGGAAGAGCAGGGTCAAGACACAGACAAGGCATAAACAGGGCTCAGGACCTACTCCCCGGATACATACTGTACTCTAGGCAAGCCTTCTCAGTATTGGGTAAGTGCAAAATGCTTATTACGTCGATAAATAAGAAGGGCAATCTAAAGTGGAATGTGAAGTGGAAGAACTAAAACTTTGGCAAACCCTTTGTTGAAGGGGAAGGAATTGTCTTGAGCATTGTCCTGCTCCTAGTATGGCCATGCCGGTTTGAGGTTTGAGGTTAGAGTTCTGATGAATAGTTATCCCAAAGACGCGTACAGTATTAAATGTAGAAATAAGTGTACACTGATTAAGCTTATCAGAACTTCCCCAAGTCGTGATGTTTGCGGGCCACAAATAGACCTGGTCACTCATGTGAAACCAACTTCTGGGGTCAACACAAGAGAAAGGAACAAGTGTACCAAATTGGAAATTTGAATTTGGACCCTTTGGTACCCTTTGGCTTTGGTACCTAGAATGTCACTTTACTTTGACAGCATAATGGACGTGAACTAGAGATCATATTCATGCCTTCACAGTACGTTCTCTCGTAGCAAACTTTTTAACGAAGACTGTTTTTTTTTCTCCCACTCAGTTCCCAAAGGAGATCTGCCTCAGGCATGTTTGGGAATACTCACAAGTCCCAGCCTGAGTATTGCGCAGTTGGAGTTTTTTCCCAATGGACAAAGGGGTTGCTTCTCAGGGAGAAAAACCAACTTTTTCATGCAATAGCAGTTCACTCTTGGAGAACATGGAAAGCGTCCTCAACATGATTTTGATTCCATAGTAGTTTTGTAGCATGATAACACCTACTGTATTTTGGGAATCGGAGATTCTCCCTTCAAATGAGGGGATGAGACAAGATGTAGCTGTCTGCAGTAGTTTTTGTTTTTGACCAGTAGATAGTGAACAGATGATAGAGTCACAAATAAAAAGTGAAGAAACTTAAAATTTCTCAACAGGATTGCCTGTCAAGCTGGGAGAGCCCGGCTCATTGACCAGCTTGAGGGAGAAAACGGCTGCATCTACAGTAGAGACGTCACTCTGGCCGTGTCCCACTGTAGAGAGACCATGTGACTGGCTAGAGACATAACACCTCTCATAATTGGTATCTAAATGTCAGTGGATCCCCAGGATAAGTCTGGAAGCCGTGGTCAAGAATGGTGAAGTCAGGAATGATGCGACCTTCACCAGATCCAACAGATCAAGTTGTTTCTTGGTTGAAGGTAAACTCGAATAAATAGTGTGTAGAAATTTCACAAATGCCAAATGAAAGCAGTCTTCTAAATATCTCGTCTGTAACACTGACTGGTTTGCTGAACTGTTGTCGCATGGGGATTTGTTCATCTCGCTCAACAGATTAGAAAAGATTTTTATAGCAACGGAGAAAAGAAAAAAATAAATAAAACTACACTATATTATCAGTGGCAAAAAGATTTCATATTGCCAATACACAAATAGTCTGGTTGACAGATGGCATCAGTGTTTAAATGTTGTCTTTCCCACTTTGACGCAGTGATTCATCTGCTACCAAGTCGGTGTCACAAAAGCTTTCAAGCTGAAAGACAACATGAAGACTGCAGACGTCACTACAAATGAAAACCAGGTAACCCAGTTGTTGCCATTGAGCTATAATGTTTATATTTTTAATTTTATGTAAAGACACCTTGCTACTCAAAGTATGAAGAAATGAGACTTGCATAGTACTGTATTACAATTAGAATTTTCACAAATAAAGTGACATTACCATGACTACAGTACATACAGTACAGAGCAAAAGTTTGAACACCCCTTCTCATTCAGCGAGTTTTCTTTCTTGTGTTTTTTAGCCCAAACGCATCTCTTCTGCTGTCCTTAGCAGTGGTTTCCTAGCAGATCTTCTAGCATGAAGGCCTGATTCACACAGTCTCCTCTTAACAGTTGTTCTAGAGATGTGTCTGCTGCTAGAACTCTGTGTGGCATTGACCTGCTCTCTGATCTGAGCTGCTGTTAACCTGCGATTTCTGAGGCTGGTGACTCGGATGAACTTCTCCTCCGCAGCAGAGGTGACTCTTGGTCTTCCTTTCCTGGGCCGGTTCGCATGTCAGCCAGTTTCTTTGTAGCGCTTGATGGTTTTTGTGACTGCACTTGGGGACACTTTCAAAGTTTTCCCAATTTTTCGGACTGACTGACCTTCATTTCTTAAAGTAATGATGGCCGCTCGATTTTCTTTACTTAGCTGCATTTTTCTTGCCGTAATACAAATTCATTCAAAACTCTTTGAATGAGAAGGTGTGTCCAAACTTTTGGTCTGTACTGTGTATTAAAAGATACAATGGTATTTGATAGAGATAGAGTTTAAAATGTTTCTATAAATAAATGTAAAAATTCTAGAAATATATTAGCATACTGAAACATTTTTCATCCTTTCTAGAGACAAACATCTCATATACAGTATATTATGAATATTATATTAATAAAATGTACATCATACTATTTTACTTTTCCTGAAGTGTGTATACATTTATTTATTTTTTTGGCTGACTGGTGAGGGTCTTAGATATCATAAATCTCCTAAACAAAATTGTGTCAGTATATAATTGTACAGTAAGTGTACAACAAGACAGCTTTCACACCCTCATGGAGATACATTTTCAAGCTTTTACTAAGATGCATGAAAAAAAAAATAGGCACAAATAAAGGCTCTTGTTTTTTGCACTGTTTTTCAGTGTTCTGAGATCTCATGCATGAATGCCCTTAATTCGTTTGTGTTTTGCATGTTTACTCAGTGCTGGTGATGCAGCTCAGATGCAGTTAATCCCACCAGCAGATTGGCAAGCGTGTGCACATGCATACACACACACACACGCACACACACACACACACTCACTCACTCACTCACTCTCCTTAAACATTCAAGAACATGTGCAAATCTAAACCCTAGTAGGAAATATCACTGAAAAATCTCCCTCCAAGTGCATTTGTGCAAATGGTTAATATTGCACAGGCTGTGTATTTTTATTTTTTATATTTTAGCAAATTATTACATTATTTAATTATTATAATTTTTTATATGTACCAGATATATGAGACACTGTAAAACTCTGGTAAAGCTGTATTTCTTCACAAGCAAATATCACTATTGGAAAGAAAGTAAGGATTTCCTGGACGTTAAACTACAATTCAATGCCACGGTGGCGTCATGGTTAGCGCAGTGGCCTTGAACATCCATGACTGAGGGTTTGATCCCTGCTTTGGGTCTGTGCATGTGGAGTTTGCATGTTCTTCTCATGCCTGGTGGGTTTCCTCCGAATACTCTGGCTTCCTCCCACAGTCCCAAGTCATTAGGGCAACTGGTACTGTATTTCAAAATTGCCAAAGCCACAAGTGTGTGCTTGTGTGCCCTGCCAGGCTATACGCCCCCTAGTGCCCACAGTTCACTGGGATAAGCTCCAGCCTCCTCCGTAAGATAAGTGGTATAGAGAATGAGTAAAAATTTGGAAAATACAATTCTGTGCTAAGGGCTCCTTACTTTCGCCTCTATTTTGTCAGAACTGGTTCGTTCTGGTTGGTCAGAATGAGCATTTACAGCTGCTATGATATAAGGGGTTACTTTCTTTAATAGACTATAATTAATAACGCAACTGCTAACAGATATACTGTAAACATGACGTCATGAAATTTAACTATAACTCACTGTGGTATCGGAGAAATAAAAAAATTGCAGGACGTGCAGTTATTCAAAAATATTCCCACACCCACGAGCGCTTTATTTCTGACACGTTAAATAAAATATACAGTTAATATATAAACTATGACATGCAAACAAATAAGGTAAGACTAAAGTTTTTAAAAAGTTTTTACAGCTTAAATGTAAAAAGGGAATCAGTTTTTAACATCTCAGTGGTCAAACAGAGAAATGTAACAATAGTTTTCAAAGCATGATCAAATGAAATACTCTTGGTTTCTCTTCCTTCATGTTTTGTTGTTCGGTTTCTTTCATTAACGCTGAATCACTCCACCGGAGTCCCGTCCTGTTCTGCTGTTTCACTGCCCTCGGATGGCGCTGAGCTCTCAAGACTTGATCCTGACCTCTGATGAAATATTACAGGGACCAGTTTGAAAAAGGAGAGGGTAGCGACAGCCACCGCCACTACGCTCAGGAGCTGGAATGATAAATGTCGAAAAATATAGAAACTGCATTTTTTTTTTTCATTGATGAAAACACATCCTCATACAGTAGAAAGGTCTGTTTATATACAGTATATGACATTTTTATTTGCCATGTTTTAGAGTACTAGGAATGATGTGATGATAATGCAAAGACATTTATACAAGGACCAAAAAACGTTCATCGTACAAGTCAGTTAACATGCTGAATAAATTATAATAAAATCAATGTTTTAATATAAAGCAGTGATTTGTCAGAGCTGCCATTACAGAAAATTAATCAACTCCTTCTAACCAAACCGCACTGAGAATTCAGCAGAGCTGTGGTAGAAAAGTGATTAATGGACATTTAATGAGATTCCATTTGTGAAACGTAATGACCAGTTGACTGGTTAAGAAAAATCCATTTTGGAAAGTACAGACCTTCACAGTAGCAGGTCCGAATGTCTGTATGGAGTATAAGTGTGTAGTGAGAAGAGCAAGAGTACATGGGAGGTACGCCTCATCACTGTTAGTGTCTCGACATCTGGGAAAAAGAAGGAATGATAAACTGTAATGTTCAACAAGAGGTTCATACTGACCATAAACAATAAGAACAACAAACCAAAAAGGAATATTAAACTCTCAAGGCAAGTTAAATGCAACACGGAAACATTTTGGACGACTAAAAAAAGCCACATTCAGAGTCTGTCCAAAAGTTACATCGATAAACATACAGAGCGAAATTTGTTTTGTATTTAGACTCTTATCATGCCGCCGACCATTTTATGGGGAAACCATTTGCTTATGCAAATCACCTAATTATAGTTTTGATCATTTCACTGCGTGACATTGTGTTTACTCAAAACTAACTTCTTTACACAAATCAGCCGGTTTTAATGTTGGGATTCCATGCAGTTGAGTCATGACTAAAAGTTGTACTTAAAAAAAAAAAAAAACTCACTGGTTTAAGAGACACAGAAATTCAGCAAGCCAATCAGAGTGCTCAGCCAACATTGCTCACACATTTTACACTTCCTGATACTTTGCAATTTTTGTTCGTTCACACACTTATTCTT
>QMIH01000267.1:116145-134187 GCA_003987875.1 Clarias batrachus | reverse complement strand
ATAATAATAATATTAATAATAATAATAAAAACACATTATCCACCCCATAAAATATTATGATAATTATTAAGATACTATATAAGTTTTTATATATCAAGATAAGTTTTTTTTCTCATGTTTATACTGAACATTTGAAGCCAGAATCTTTAAATAATAGTATACAGTACATAATACCCCTGTCAATTTCATTGGACAATATCTTTAACTAAGTGTGTACTAACATGGAATTTAATTGCACACCCATAAGCATGTTTTAAAAAATGTACAGCGCCATCTGTGGAATTTTAGAATGAGCTACAATTTTTACACATTATCGTGAAATGTGCAGAATGTAGGTGTGAGATCATGTTGATTAAGTAGATTTTAATTACACAGTCATAAGCGCATATTACTAAGAAAATTCTAAAGTCGCATATTATTTAAAAAAATTAATTAAACTAATGATTTTTTCCAAAAACTTTCCAAACCATCCAAAAACTGTGTTGATGTGTCCTATTACTCACAAACGGAAACATTTATCTGTTTGTTTTTTTTACTTTTTTTAAAGGTAAAGTGCAGGTTAATTTGTTTTATTTTTACTTTATCTATTGTATTAATTATTTTTCTGTGGAACGAATTATTTGAGTTTGCATTATTTCTTATGGGAAGATTTGATTTGGTTTACAAGTGTTTTGGTATACGAGCCCGCTGCCGGAACGAATTATGCTCGTAATCCAAGGTTCCACTGTGTGTGTATATATATATAAAATAGAACATTTATCTCATTTCAGAATTTTGACAACAAAAAATAAGAAGACTATATAGACTGTATATAGAAAGTAATATATTTTGGTAGGAGGGGTTAAGGGACAATAGATCTAGTGTTTGATGCTAAATAACTTTCTATACCTGCTGTGGGGAAGGCTTGGCACGGTCAGAAGGGGTTTGTTTGGCGATGTTGGAATAGTAGGCGAAGCTGAGGTCAGGATCTGCTTCTACACCCTGATCACCAACATGGTGCAGGTGCCCCAGCCGGAGGAGAGACAGTCTCCAGTCCTTCTGAGCTCCCATCAACGACAACAGCCAAGCCTGAGAACACCACACACACACACACACACACACACACACACTATACTGTAACAACACTCTTATTGAATATGCTGTACAGTATGTGTACCACACATGAACACACCTTGTAAGGCTGCTTGTTAACACCAAGTCCACTGCTGTAGAGCGCAGAAGCGAGATGAAGAGCGCGGCTGTCTCCTAAACACCCTGCTTGTAATAGAGAAGGCATCAGCCTGCCTAGTGTCTTTACTCTATCTTCTGTCTCCATCGTACGCAGCACGGCAGCATACAGTGCTCGAGCAACGGCTGCTGGACTCACAGAGCCTGAGGACCATTTGAGACGCGTTATTTTAAACTTAGTGATAAATGTAATAAACTTATTGTTAACTTATAAATCATGTTTCATGAGCCGATCATCCATAATATTCCGAAAGCTGTTAATACAGAAACAGACATGAATTAAAAGGTGGCCATAAAAAAAAAAAAATCAATCAATAATTACTGACCAGAATAAATAATTAAAACAGCACTGTGGAAGAAAGCTGTTAAAGCTGTGTAAAGTTAATTAACCATTCAACAATTAGAAACAAAGCATCTAACTCAAGGCATGAGCCAGTGAGAAACCGGTGCAGATGATCATGACAGATGATCTGGAGGTGATTAGTTCACTGCTGATGCTGAGGGGTTGGACCAGACGAGAGGGGAAACGAGGTCGCTGCTGAGACTGTTACATACTGTAAACAATCAACTTTCAGTTTCCGCTCACATTTCTAACCGTCCTTATAACGTCAAAAGAATACGTCCATTTGTCTTCACACTGGTCACTCAGTCCCTCTCTATTTCCAGACTGGACTCCTGCGACACACTCCTGGCAGCTCTGCCTCTATGCACCATTTCTTCTCTGCCTCTGCAGCTGATCCAGAATGCGGCAGCACGGCTTGTTTTCAACCTTCCTAAAGTCTCGCACACCACCCCACACCACCCCACCTCTCCGCTCCCTGCACCGTTTCCTGTAGCCGCCTGCATCAGATTCGAAATCACCTACGCACCACACTCCCTCCGATCCTCCGGCACTGCTCGTCCGGTCTCACCGTCTCTCACGGATGGAGGAAGACGTGCGTCTAGACTCGGTTCTGTCCAGGCTGTTTGGTGGTGGAATGAACTTTCTCTTGAGTCACTGGCGATCTTTAAGCGTTGACTAAAGACTGATCTGTTTCTTAGGTCGACCCRCTCAGCCCRCCATCCAACAGTGTTGATGGATGGTACTTTTAGTAAGTAACCCAGTGTTACTGGGTCTGTCTAGTAACTGAAACTTTAAAGCACTTTTTGAAGTCACTCTGGATAAGAGCATCTGCCAAATGCCTACATGCAAATGAAAATATAAAGCTATTTATTGTATCTTTAGACAATTTACAGCCTTGTCATAGTAAATTATGATGATGATGATGATGATTATTATTATTATTATTATTATTATACAAAACATTTTTCACAACAAATGAATTATATCCTTGTTTGTTTTAAACAAGCGCTGCTGTATTTGTTTTTTTGTTTGAGTCACCATATTTGTTGAATATTGTCTCAACCAGCCGAGCCACCGGTCGTCTCTGAGGACTCTGTAGTGCTTCGTCAGAGCTGCATTGTGTCCTTGAGGACGCTGGTCTGGTTTTCATGGTCAGCTCGGTGTACACATCCACACAACTCTCTAAAACAAACGCACACAAAAAAAAAGCCAACCTCTGAGATTGAAAAGCAAGGATGCAGTTTTGTAGGAAACTACACCACCTTGTGGACAACAGAAACACACACCTCTTAGTGTCTTCGCATCATTTTCACTTGAATATTCCACTATTTTATGTTCAAGTTCAGTTTGAAATTGCTGACACGATTGTAACCATCCAGATATATTCACTAACCGCACTGCCTGAGGGGGCTGGAGCTCAGACTGTACAGACAAGCACAAAACGCTAAGGTTTCATTATTATTATTATTATTATTATTATTACATTAATAACCTGTTAACAGTAAAGGTAAATCTTACCAGGTTAAACGCCGGAGTTTTTGTTCTGTAATATGTGACTGGACCATAAAACCCTTCGATTCCTCGTATAAATTTGCCTCCACCAATCACAAAATATCCCTCTGTATCATCCATCTTTACTGTCGAACTGAACCTGTTCAAAACAGCAGACTGATATGTTTAGTCACAAGAGTTAAATAAGCGACAGAATTTAATATAGTATATAAAGAGGTGGTCATGTGACCTGAAATGCATTTCAACACATTTCAGTATTTTATACTCCACAGTTCACACAGTTACTACTACTACTACTAAGTAATAATAATAATAATAATAATAATAATAATAATAATGTATGATAATAAAGAACGCATTTGTATTTCTATACAAAATATATACTGTAATAGAAAATTAAAACGAGTTTGTACCAGCAAATGTAACTCTCTTTCTGGTTTTAATTTCAATTTCATGTACATTAACACAGACTGAACTTCTTCTAATAAATTTCAATTCTAAAATTACTTTAAGTGCATACAAGAGCTCACGTAAAAGTTCTCTGAGCACCATGAATTCAGATATTAGTTATAAAAATAAAATATTTTTTTTTAATTACATTTGAGAAAGAAAAAAATTAAGGGACAATATAATAATAATAATAATAATAATAATAATAATTTAAAAATACGAATCGTTCTTGTTCACTTTTTAAGTCAGGGGTTTGTTCTAAAATATGTGGCCACTAGAGGGCGACAAAAACAGTCAAATGAAACCCGTTAAGCAGAACTGAACTCTTGCTGAAGGAAAGCCTGCAAGAACATCTTGGGCACTACTTTGGAAAAGAAAGGAGAAAAAAGAAAAAAGAAAAGAAAATATTCTTCTGCTTTATTTGGTTGTAAAAAAATAAGCACTAACACTTAACGTAAATTAAAGCTCCACCCTGAACTACATGAACTGAATGTTAAGCTTTATTATCAAAATAATTTTCGAAGGCACCCCAGATTTATTTTTTCACATATTAAAAAGGGGGGGGGGGCTTGTCAACTTATTTCACCGACACATTGGTCTATTTTCACCAACTGTTTCTTTCATTACCCATAATGCCTTTCAGGGTTGGGGATTTAGCCATCGATTCATGCTGCAGCGGTGCTTTAGTAGTTTGTTCTGTCCAGTTCTTTTAACTCCACATCTGAACATTCTTTTTAAACTACAACTTACCTTTTCATCCTAATATCACCAGCACCATCATGTCATAGATCACTACCTAGCCCAGGCTGATCATCATATCATCACTGGAAAGTGGTGAGTGATAAAAGAAGTTTGCACTCTTATCTTTTTTTAGGGAAGCAACAGTGAAACCTGAGCGTCATTCCTTATGTTTTTTTGTGATTGTGTACTCATCTTATTTATCTCATTTGTAACTGCCATTGTAACAGCAATAACAGCGTCCCCCTTGTGACATCAGAGAAGTAACTAGTGACTGAGCTCTTACAGAAATAACAGAAATACAGGACTAACCAACAAAGTAGCGCTGGAATTACTAATCATTTCACAAATATTGATTTAAGATGGATAGATATATTTGACATATTTAATATGCTTACAGTTGAATGTTTATGTAAGATTACTAAACGCTGGTCTTTCGTTACTTATTGAGCAATCCAGGACTGAGACCAAACTCGCAATGAACAGGCAAACGAATTCTTCCGCTCCTGAAATAAGCTGTCTCACTCCAGTTGCCACGCCAGCTCTCACCTCTCCATGACCTCTATTACAGTGTTGCAATTCTCGCACTCTGTTCTAGCTCTGGATGTGAATTATAACAGTATTACTGTATTCACTACTTACGTGTGCCCTGATGAGGTACAGTATTTATAACCAGATACTTCAGACCATCAAAGTAACTGCATTACAAAGGATATGACTTTTGTACCAAAATATAGATTCTCCCAATTCCTAAAGTATGGAGCATCATCACAGAGGTACAGTATCATCAATCCCTGGCTTAAAACTATTAAAGGAGGTCATAAACCTTGACAAGTTCACACACGCTTATAAACACAAAATAAAAGATGTAAACAGTACAAGTGTGCACAGATGTTGATTATCCCAGTGAGAGGCAAGCACTAAGACCCAGCYTCAAAACAAGAAGCGCATGCCTGATGATACTCGGTACTCGTAATCCAAGACTTGTTCGTTTTTCAAGTCAAAATGTATTACAAATCTTTGCTCGTCTTGTGGAACACTCGCAAACCGCGTTACTCGCAATCTCGTTCCACTGTATATATTGTATCTGATTTGTTTTCTCTATCTGTTTCACAGGAGTGTGAGAATTGGTTATCTAGACCACCGAGCTGAAATTATCTGCACGTGAATGTACAAGATCCTTCATCTGGACAGCAGTCTTTCTTGCTATACAACCTTGGATGCCTTCAGTTTTATTGAAAAGGCTGTGGGAGGCTATGAGATCTGCGCTCTATCATTTTTTCCCACCTTGCCAGAATGTCCTACCAGCAGTTACTGTACATCAGCCTGCACTACTTTCTCAATATATATTATACTTACAGTTTTAAATGGTTGCAGCACTTCAAACATACAGTATATAAAACAGTTTTCTCAGCGTTTCCTGACATACTGGTAGCACTTTGTGACATGTTTTCAACCTTGTCAGAATATAATCCCTATGGCTTTAACACTGGTAACACTGGTTTTCGACACGTTGATTTAACATTATTCATCAAGCCATAGTAAACTGATATATTAATCATGCTAATTAAATAAAATGTGCAATAAAACACAAACGATGCATGGATTGTTGAATTTTTGGTTGGGTGGTAGAAAGTGATGGGTAGCATGAATTTATAGCAAATATCAGCGCTAGCTCCTCCTCAGAGTTATTTAAGTATTATTTTTTATTATACTTTTTTATGATTAAGATTTGTTAGATGGACTAATAGTGGCGCAGTGGTGCAGTGGTTAGCATTGTGGCCTTGTGCCTCCAGGGTCCGGGTTCGCTTCCCATCTGGGGTTTGTGTGCATGGACTTTGCCTGCTCTTCCCATGCTTGGTGGATTTCCTCGGGCTCCTGGCATTCCCAAATTGCCCGTAGTGTGTGAATGTGTGTGTGAATTTGACTACAGAGGTTCCATGAATGGAATTGGGCAGGAAAGCATGCTAAGCTTTAGTTCATGCACACCTACTGTACAGTACTTACGTGTATTCCGATGAGCCGACAACTGGTCGTTCATGTCCCTTAAGACACGCCACTGTGATTTTCCCCTACAATCATGAATATCAGGTTAGACATCACTTAACACATTCAACCTCTCATTTAGCAGCACATACATTAATAAGATAAAATTCTCACAATCCGTCCTGTCAGCTCCAGGATCACATGGCACCACCGGTGCAAAGGAAGTGTAAAGGACGACAGAAACGCTGAAGCCGACCCGTCCTTTAGTTCCAGCTGTATGTGGATGTGACCTACAGTGAAACGTTGTCGCAGTCGTGCATACTGTATATAGTGTCCGCAATACTGTACGTGTATAGATATGTATATGTGTGACTGAAGTGAGATGAAATATTAACTCACCTGTATGTTTGAGAAACAAAGACGGACTGGCGTAGTTGTTCTTCGTGTCTATATGGTGTAAAATCCCACACAGAGGATTTTTACATTGACTTTCTAATAAAACCCAAAGTGAGATGGCGCACCTAAGGAGAACGGCGTTACCATTTCAGTTCCCACACATTGTTTATTTCTGACCAGAATAAACTGCTTTTCAGATAATTTACCATGGATACGTAATGGCATTAAGGCGCTGTCCTTCAAGCAGTCTGTTCGTGTATGGACGGAGGGTTCTAGTGATGCCAAAGTTCTCTCCGGTGGACGCGTAGTGCGAGGACAGCAAAGTGGCGACTTCTAGATAACAAATTCAACATCACTGATGAATCAGGACACATTCAGCTAAACATCTTAGCAGATTTTTTTGTTTTTTTGTGTTGCCTGAAATCTTAATAAAGGATCTCCCCATGCTTGGAAGGTTTCCTTCTGGTTTCACTCCGGTTTCACCCCCGCCAAAGTCCAAAGACGTGCAGTGCAGATTGCCTCAAGTTCCCAGGAGACTTCGGGCACACACACACACTATGGGCAAATTGGGAACGCCAATTAACCTAATCTGCAGGAGTTTGGACTGTGGAAGGAAACCGGAGTGCTTGGAGGAAACTGCTAACTATTGTACTACACCCACTCTTTGGGAATGTTTGGTTCACTTTTTTTGCAGGTGAGTTGTATCACTTTCTCGAAAATCAAACAGCACCTAGTTGTCAAACACAGTTTGGTCCAAGTCTGCTTCTAAGCAAACCCTAACATGGACTAATAAGTGTAAAGCACTCTTAAAAAAGTTGTTAAATCCCAACAGCCGTACCATTTTCGCCTGGACACACAGATTTCCATCGGTAAGCTTTCCAGAGCGTCTCCGTTTCCCAGCTAGGACAAAGCAGGTGCTCTTTAAACGGTCGACTCAGAGGACCGAGGACCGTCAATGTTTCCACTACACTGGCGAGAGACTGCCGGCTTGGCTCGGACGATATGCCGCTGCTCATCCAGACACGGACGAAACAGCTAAGCACCCAGTCAGACATCGGGATCCTCCAGTCAGGCTGATAAACCAGCCAGTCAGGGAGATGCATCTTCACAACGCGGGTGCTGTGGGAACCAGGGGAACATTCCCACCGTCTCTGGAAGATCACAGACGTGGCTCCGGTGTCGAAAGAAACCAAAGCCTGCAGGTTGACCAGTGATGACTGACTGCAGGAGTACTGGACCCACAGCGAGTGGACTGAGAGGGGAGATTCATGTGGGTTTATAAGCGTGATGGCACCTGGGCTGCTTTGGCTGAGACCTGAAAAGGAAATTACCTGAGAGAGAGAAAGGGGAGGATATGGGGCAGAATTGTTGTTAAAGACTGTTTCCCCAGTAATACTGTTATTCCTGCATATACAGCACTGGACACAGCAACATGAAACAACCTAAAATGTGTATCTATTTTTTTATATACAAGTTCAGTTCTTCCACACTGAACTCTTTAGTTCTCGCTTTGTGCACTGGGGAAACAGTCATGCTGGAATAGAAAAGGGCTTTCCCCAAACTGCTGCCACAAAGCAGCATTGTCCAAGATGTCTTGGTATGAACAAGCATCAAGATTTAACATAACTTCATTTTAATGTGTTTTAATTGTATTCGACAAATTTTGCTTTGTAAAACACTGCTGCTATTTTTTTTACTTATTCAAATAAGAAAGTAAATAAATTAATTAATAAATAAAACTATTTATGACTGCTCAAAGTGGTAAAATGGTAAATTCAACTACATACCAATATGCCACCAATTAACCCATAAGTTACTCACAAGTGTACTGAGCAGAAGTGACAGCCGCCGGCAGATCCGCTGCAAGTCTCCCATTGTCCCGTAAGTGACGTAATAAAGGTATATCCTGTCAGATTCATAAACGGTTCATTTTCATCATGATTCGTTTAGATCAGCTGTTCGCTTTGACAGTGAATTTGCTTTTAATTCATGTCCTGTCTAAAACACTGCACGTCCATGTGACCAGCATGACAGGAGTGTTCACACGAGTCACTGTACTGACTCGATTCTGAAACTTTTTCAGTGATTCGATTCCTTTTCAGTRATTCGATTCTTTTTCAGTGATTCGATTAATTTCCATTTGAGTTGTGAAGATCTTCTATAGCAACATAAAAGAAATCCATCCCRTATTTCTATATGATCACATTGGCCATTACAGTTAATTCATTAATTACACAGGTTAATTATTTAAAATGTTAGTGTTACACATTAGTTAGAAAAAAATAACTGAAATGAGGAAAATATATATTTAAAAATATAGTTGTAAAAAAAAAAAAGAAAAAATATATAACAACTATATTTTTAAATATATATTTCCTTCATTTCAGTTATTTGTATATTTCTGTTTGATACAATGTTTAATTGAAAATCATCTAATTATTGTAACAAATATACAGTAGTTGTAAAAATTTAGTTTTTACTTACTAATATATACAGTATACAAACTATATAAGTAGTTTAAAAAATGCTTACACGTACTAGAACTTTTTAAAATGTATTAATTATATATATATATATATATATATATATGAGTAGAAAATACACAAGTAATTAAAAAGACACATTTTATGTGTAACATTATAAAATTCACAATAAACTGCTAAATTGCCTAAGACACATTTAATGTGCATTTTCTACACATACACACGCATTATTACTTATCATTAATTAAATTATTAATATTAATCATCTAAAATAATTTCTGCTTCTGAATCACTTCCACAATTGATTCACTAAGAGAGTCGTTTTAATGAACCGATTCATTTTCTGAATCACTAAAGTTAGGTCTGTTCCTAAGAGGCGGAAGAACATCCTGTTAGGTTCAGTTGAAGGCAAACACAGAGCTGCAGCTCCACCCGCAAATGTAAACGCAAAGACAAAGGAAAGTCGTGTGAATCAACCTAAACTTACCTGGGAATCTGACTGGAATTTAGAATTATTTTCTCAAAGCACCTGATTATTAAATGTCTTAATGTTCTTACTGTGCAACAAATCCAAACTGATTTAGTCTCTTTAGTGTCACTAAAATATATCCTAGTAAACATTACTTTTTGTTCTGGCAAGTCATTCAGTGCCAGTGATTACACAGAACATACAAACTAAAAATAAATAAATAAATAAATAAATAAAAACCTTACATTTTAATTATATATAGCACAAGGTGAGCACTAAAAGAATTAATATGGTTTAAGTTATTTTTGTTAACAGTGAAAAAAAAACTTTAATATTATTATAGAGATTATTAATAATATAACTCTTATTATTATAATTTTTAAAACCATTGCACCACATCTGAACATGTACTGTCTATAGCAACATGCACACGCTCTACAAGTACAATTTACTGTCATTTTAAATTGCAACAAATATCTCGGCAACATGGTGGCGCAGTGGTTAGCACTGTCTCCTTGCACCGCCAGGGTCGGGTTCGATTCCCTCCTGTGCTCGGTGGGATTCCTCCGTTTACTTCGTTTCTAACAGTTTTTTTTTTTCAAAGACTTGCAGATTAAGATAACTGGGGTTTCCAAGTTGCCCGTAGTGTGCGAATGATGACCGGAGGTCCTACCATGATCGTAAAGACGGGAATAAAACCAATAGTAATCACCACTGGCCATTTCTACAGCCCTTAGTTTGACTACAGAGGTTCCTGGATGGAATCCCAGATATCTATAAATGACATCGTATAGATAACATAATCATKAGTGGGGCACCAAAATCAAAACCTGAAAATGCAGGACACAATCGCCGTAGTGTGTATAGCCATGAGGTAAAAATAAAGCACCTTCCAAGCACCGCGTATACAGAACAACCCACAGCGAATACTTTGGGTGCTGTGGGTTGCGTATGTGTGTGTGTGCGCGCATACAGAAGAGGGAGGAGAGAAAATACTGTTTATGATAGGAACAGGAAATAACTTTTCTTTTTTTTTTTTTATCTCATCAGCTCAGAGACCGTAACAGAACATCTGGCAAAGAATTCTGAAAACTCTGGCGACAGATGGCACTGATGTGTAGCAGAGACTTTCCTTGGGCGTTGTACTGTGCGTGCTTTGAACACAGATTACTGACTGCTTGTCTAAATGTCCCTTGTAGGAAGAATATCACTTTGAACCAAAACTTTCATCATTTAACACGCGAGCGAGGGAAATATTTGTCGATTGAATTATTTCAATCAGTCTTTTTTTTTTTAAACCTACAATCTTATTCAAGCACATCCCTAATTACTCATGAGTTAAACTTGATAGATGTAACATGATTAATTTAGTCTTAATATTGGAGTAGTCAAAATTCATCATATCAGAGCTCTGCTAGTTCAACTTGAACTTATGTTTGTTTGCACATTCAGTACATGAACAACAACAGAAAGACAACGTTTTTCTTTAAAACCATTTATTGCTTTCATGCATGAGTGCCATTAAAATTCCCAAGACCTGGACTTGCAGTCCTCAACACGACAGATGATGCAAAATATCCCACCCACTCTTGGCTTTTGTACAAATATATAGAATGATAAATAGAAGCTCAAAGAGAGATGTTAAAGTAGGAATTCGCTGGGGTTTAATCGCCGGGAGTCTGGAAAGCTCCTCGTGTCTGTGAACCGGTATTGCAGCAGGTACGCAACATGCATCGATGCAGAAACGAGGTGCTGTTTACTGAAATGTGACGCGCTCTCGCACACACACATACATACATAAGCACAGACATACAAAGACACACACACACACACACACACTCTCAAACACCAGAATAAAAGTCAATTTACAGCTTCTCCATGCAAAGAGGTACAAATGATGCATGGACACATTTGATKAAGAGTGCATTCCTGTTTCAGACTGATATACATTTGTCGATTGGACGTTTACACCCGGACCGTCTTTCACATAAAAACAAAACCACAAACGGATCCATCAAGAAGTCCAGGGCTGAGGAGCTGGTGTCTCGTGCAGTACTTGCTTTGGTTAAGTCCAGGACTCGGAGGAGGGAAGCGAACATGTGACTGATACAGTGGTAGGTAAAGCGTGTAGTGTTCTGCGAGGAAAATGCATAGAGAGCTGATGTTCTGCGCGTCTTGAGAAATTAGCAGAAAAAAAAAAAAGTAAAACAAAATTCTAGTCCTCCTTTAAGCTGCCTCGGTGATGATCCCAGAGACATGTAGACACTGGTGATGGAAAAGGAGAACTATAAACACACATTGTCTAGTCTTCAAAAAAAAACAAAAAAAACAAAACATAATTGACTTAGGGTTGGTGATCATAACGCCTACGTAAGCCATTTATAATAACAATAAAAACCTAAATAAATATTTATAAAGGCTTACTCCAACTCCTATTAGCAGTTATAAAGAGAACTTAAAAACCGGGTCAGGTGAATTAGTTCTAACAACTGACTGACATGGCAAAGAGTAAAATCTCTCAAAATAATAATAATAACAATAACAATAARAATAATAATAATAATAAAAAAGCAGACAAAAATATGAGAGTAAAAATCTATTCATTTAACTAACAGTGAATTTATTACATCCTGTCTTTACTGTCTAATATCACTGCCCTTATGTCAAGTTGTTAAACCTTTCTAAACAGAAATGGGAAAATCACTTAACGTGACGTGCATCAAATCAATATCTCGATTATTATTAATGAACAATTATTTAGTTGATTTTTTTATTGCTTTTTTGCCCTCATAGTTCACGGACAAGGTTTGTATTGTTAACATGCTCAACCCTTAAAGCTGGGATTTCTAATCAGAGAGTTGCTTCCATGTCGTAGATTTGCTGGGGGGGCGGAGTCATGTGACTACACACATGGGAGTGTGTTTTAAAGGGGATAGTACAGTACATGAACTGACACACAATGGACCAAAAAAAACAAAACAATATAGAAGTCATTGAAATGGGCGAGATCGAATTGAGTAGCTGTTCTGAATGAAAGAGATCCATAACYAAATTACCAACTCCAAAATCTGTTTGATTGACATTTGCATTTGAGGTGGTAAAATATTGAAGTTCCTCTATAATCCTCTAAACTATTCACACATGTGGCAGGTGCGAATTATTTGCCAAGTCTGTTGTAACAAAAGCTTTTWAAAAAAAAGGGATATTTACCGTAAAAAAACCATGAGACTTACAGAGTTGCAATACAAATAGAATCAGCACCTGGGTATCGTGATAACATCGTATCGACTGATCCCTGGGGATTTCCATCGCTATTATTTAAAGCATTTTATTTCATCTTTGTCATTGCCAACACTACGTTATGTCAACTCTCTAACACCTGACCCTTATAGCGGCAAATTTTGCTGTGTCAAGCCTAAATTTTTTTAGTGTAAACTTTACAACAGATCTGTTAAAGTCGGTCACTTGTATAACAGTTGACCTCCCATTATGTCAACTTCATGACCGGCAACACCTGGCTACGTCAATTTTATAACAGCTGATTTCTTGTTGCATTGACTTTATCTGTCTTGTACATTACCTCACGGTGAATTAATTTTCTTGGTATACCCTGACTTGTGAGACGTTGGGGCCAGAGCACATGGTCAGCCATGATACGGCACCCCTGGAACCGACAGGGTTAAGGGACTTGCTTAAGGACCCAGAGCCTTAACCCGCTGAGCAACCACTGTCCCACATATAAAGGCCAACCTCTGGGGACAAACAGAAGCTCCGGATATCATCCGGATATCGCAAGTTTGATTCCCGTTGTGATGATACAGCCATTCATAGCTGGGAGCCTCGAGAGAGAGAGAGAGAGAGAGAGAGAGAGAGAGAGAGCCTACTTGTTGTCATAGCGACCCTAGCCAATCACAGGCATTCGTTAAACGATTTTCCCCACAAAGTAAACAAGGTGCTGGTTCATGTCTTGTGCCGGTACAGAGCCGGTTCAATAGCGAACCGCTCAAGAACTGGCGGCTTTGTTTTTCCATGGACTAGAGAGTCACGTCATGATGTCACTGTATACGTCTTTACTTTCCCAGCAATGCTAGTGACAAGTACAGCAACAATGCCGAACTTCAACGTGGCCTTGCAAGAAGTTCTCCTGGCTTGAGTCTATTTTTTTTTAAAGATATCGGTCACAAGCTTTTAGTTGGTCATGGTCACCCCTCCCCCAGCCCCTGAATCCAGTGATTTTTTTGTTCTAGTCCAGCAAAGAGTTGGTGCTGCCATAGAGCTAGTTTTTCCGTACCGGTTCAAAATTTGGTACCGGCTCTGAACTAGCTCCGTGACCGCCTTGGTGGAGATGGGAATGTGAGCTCACGCAAGCGAAAAAGGGGTTGATGGCGTTTTCCTCTCTCCGAGTGTAGCCCTTTTAACGGTGCTTGAACAGCAGATGGAAAAGAGGCATCAGAAGCAGCACATCTGAACCTCGTACCCTCTCTGGTTGGTAGCTGTTGCTGATGGGGGCGTGGCCTTACAAGCCGAGTGGGAATCAGACATGTTGATCTAACAAGAGTGGAAGTTCTGAAACAACTTTGTTCAATTTATTATCCTAGCAGCAGCTCGTCTTTGTCAACTTTGTGAACTTGAGGTCAATTTTAAAACAATCTCATTAAGTCGCCCTCATCACAGAGTAACCTGTCAACTTTACCATTAGCTGGGTCCAATTTGAGACAGCCAATGTTTTTGTTGGGTCAAAGTAACAAACGTAAAAAATATACGGTGTCGACTTTAACAGCTCATCACTAATTAGAACAACTTCTTTTAACAATACAAGCGTATTGTTAAATACCCTAACCCTACTTATAACTGTTTAAACTTCACCTCAGCTTATGTCAACTTTCTAACCTGATACCGAGCTTTATAACGCTGGAGTTAGCCTTTATAAATATTGCATCAGTTTGTGTCGGCGTGTCTCACATTTCTTATGTCGGTACCGAGTAGGCTTATGAACACCAAGTTCAAGAAAAAAATTCTGACTTACAGCTATAAAGGACAGAGTGACTTAAAAAATTAAAACCAGATTTAATTAACATCAATTTGATATCTATATAATCTAGATATTTGGTGGAGTTCATCTTTGGTTTGGCCAAAAAAAATAAAAAATACAAACAAACAAACAAAAAAAAAGCCATGAGCTGAAACTTTAATACAGACGACTACTACTTTCAAACAATGTCAGTTCCTCTGTGTTTACATGCCTCTCGCCAAAGTACAAGACACTTTAGGGATAGATTTCGAGCTGGTCTACAAGGCATGAATACAGCTTTAACATCCATTTAGGCTGCCGAATATACAATCGGCAATCTGAAGCCTCGTTCAATCCGCGGTCGAGGAAAAGTCACAGCAGTGGAACAGTCATGTGATGCATTTAATCACAACCCATAGTGCACATGGTCCTTTAAGATGAGTTGGAATGATCACAACCATTTCGACGACTTTATCATCAGTCTTAAAACCATGATTTTGAAATGCCAAAACATATTAGAGGTACCCCTTAAAACCAATCCACTATTATTCAGCAGTAGTGCAACAGACGTAAGAAGGGTTTCACAAACAACATGATGATTCAGCCCTTTTATTATTATTTCATTCTTTTTTCTTTGCTCCCTTTTTGCTTTTAACTAGCACTGATCACATACACTGCCTTTAAATTGTCCATTAATTAACAAAAAACAAAAAAACAAAAAACAAACAAACATAAAATGACAGAACACCTGATAATGTGTGTTCAAGCTGCAGGAAAAAAAACGAGAATCGACCAAACATTTAGGAGCATTCAAAAAATTTCAGCCAAGACATGCAAGCCGATCAAGAAGTGTACAAGGAAAACAGCGAGAGTCTGGGGAGAATCAATGATGCACTGCCTGCGGTAGAATAAATAACTTGACGTTCCCACGTCCCACTGACATCCTGGAGTTAGATCCTTTAAAGAAACACAAAAACGACTGAGAAGAAGAGGAATAAAAAGTCCCCTAAGTCCCCTATGAGAAGTACCTAAAAAAAAAAGAACAACAACAAKAAAAAAAAAATCCTGCCAAGGCATTCGCGTGTGCCACTACACAAATAACCGGGACTTCCATTGCAATAATGGAGTACAGATGCATCGTTTCGAGCAGTCTCTAAACCGAACCCTAGTTACTTCTTCTGCTTCTTGAAGATCTTGAATGGGGTGTGTTTCTTGCGGCTCGTTGAGTCGGTGTCTTCCCCTGTCGAGGCGCTGTCTTCCTCCAGCGGGCTTTTCTTGGACGAGACCTGAGGGACGCGACTCCCGCTCTTCGGCGCAGCCATCCCCGGGAGCGTGGTAGGAGACGGCGTGTCCGGCTCGGTCGAGTTCGGGCTTAAGGAACGCGACGATTCCGACATGGACCCGTGGATCTCGCTCATGCTGGAGGACTTCCCGATGCCGTAGATCTTCTTCATTAGGATCGGGCTGTCTGGGCATCCGTCGGGAGAGGCGCCCGAGTCGGTGACTCGGTTTCCTCCGTTGGGGGTGTGGAAGGGGGCCGACTCCTCGAAGCGCGAGTAGGAAGCGTGAGCGAGGGACGTGGGTTTCATGGGAGGAGTCTTGGAGCTCAGGGACAGCCGGAGCTGTTCGCTGGTCTGGGATACGGACAGGGAGGAATCCGAGTCGGAGCGGTTCAAGTCCCTGAGGAYAGAGATTCGGTTAATGCGGTGGGATCATTCCGAATCGGTTAGTTCATCAGTTTTCATTTCACTTCCTGCATGTTATGTTAGTCAAGGCGGCAACAATTTTCAGAAACGATTAGGAAAGTAAGCGATCGCACGATATTCGGGAATTTCAGAGCAAAAACCAGGAAGTTAGTCAGGCTTAAGGTCGGGATTGAAAACAAGTGCAGAGGTGCCAACATTGGAAACTAAGGAAATCCTAGAAGGCAGACGAACTCCTAGTGAATCCTTAAAAAGTCTGTCTTGATCACGCAAACGTGAACGCAGAGACCATTAGCTCCGCCTTCTTGATTCTGATCAATCAAGCGCCTGTTAGAAGTTCACCTAGATAACGTTTCCTCGAAGCGACAGCTGATCTTTCACGAGCTGCATCAGTCAAACAGCTTTTCTACATCTTCATTCAAAGTGGAGTTTTTCAGGTCTCCTGTATTGCCATAGCAACAACAGCAACAACAAAACGCCAAGGCTAGACTGTAAATGTTGGCATCTCTGGCAGGGCCATAAATATTTCAGCAGGCAGAGAGCGAGACACCCTGCGTGTCCGTGTGCGAGACATGCTAGTAAACTGCAGAGACATTACGGAAGAAGAAGAAGAATCAACAGGCATGCGTGACACTCGCTGGATTTGCATTTGGAATTGGTGGAAGACAAGAAAACGGGATGAGTCGGTTAAAAGGCGCTAGGGCTTTGTGATCTGCTCTACTGTCATGCCAGGCAAAGTGCACAAACACACAAACACACGACGAATACCCAAAGCTTCTACTGCGCCGAGGGGGCGAGTCTGGGATGGGGTCCAACGGCTGGAAAGACGAGTGATAGAAGGCGGAATGAGGAGCAGATGATGTGAAAGAGTGGGAGGAGGAGGAGGAGGAGGAGGGATAAAGGGAAGAGGAGGCACAGAATATGGAGGGGTGCGAGACAGCGAGGCCCAGCGTATCAACCTGGCCGTGAGATTGGCGCAGGCTGGGCCTGGGCCAGGACGGCGGGTATGAGCTGCCCTCCCCTTGGTGCCCTCCAGCCGCGTGGCTGCTCTCTACCAACCTCTGAGAGCCCATGGCCAGCTGCGGGTCAATGTGCCTCTGGCGAAGAGATATCATACTGGGAGCTGTGGATACAGAACAACACGAGTTACAACACAGGGTGTCCAGAATAACAGGAACAGGAACAGATTAAAAACATACAAAAAAAAAAAAAAAGAACGAAAAAGAGAGATAGGCATCAGGAGGCGTGGTCAAGCAGGAAGTTCAGGTGCAACTCAAGACTTGGATGTCTGGAGGTAAAGGGTGCAGGTGGGAAGGTGAGATACACTCAACATACKCTGAGCACAGTGCAGCGATACTGCCACTGATTCTCTCCAAAGGGAACTTGGGGTACTAACGGAGTACACCAGGGCTGTCAAAGGATCATTCATCTACAGTAGTCCTCCGCAAGATGTCCAAACCAATCTATGAATTTGCAAAAAAAGTAGGACACGTCCTTGCATCAGTTATTTTAATTAATAATAAGTGATAGAAATGAATCTTTAGAGGATGTTTTTTTTTTTTTTTTTCCAGAAGGTTTGGGAAACCGTTTTAGTAGAACGACTGGCACGGTTTCACTGGAAATTAATCAGCGACAAGGTGTTGCGAACAAGCCAAGTCAGCGTTACGACTCCTGAGGTTACATTTGTATTCCTCTTATACAACAGCATTTCTTTTATTTATTTT
>QMIH01000267.1:99961-111506 GCA_003987875.1 Clarias batrachus | reverse complement strand
AATAATAATAATAATAATAATAATATTAATAATAATCATCCTTTTCCTAATCTAAAGTGTGGCAGTCATCTCAGCTCCTTATTACTTTACCTTTATTTATTGATTTCCCTGCTTCCTTGATTCAGTATCCAGGGTGCATAAACATTTGCAGTAGAGCGGTAACGACGGTTCGATACTAACCCCCTCTTTGGCGACTAGCAGCTGTTTCTCGGCGTTCTGCTTCTTGATGTTGTAGTACTGCACTTCCACCTCGTGCGTGAGCTGCAGCCATTTCTGCAGGGCTTCAGGCGGTGACCAGCTGCTGCGCGTCTCCAGCTCTTTCTCAGCCTTCTTCAGGGCCATGCGTACCTGCGGGGGGCGCCAGAGTCAGCTTAATACCGGCAGCATGCTGCGGATACAGTGGGTGCAAGACTTGTGCGTGTGGTGGTACAGACCCACAGAGAGAGAGAGAGAGAGAGAGAGAGAGAGAGAGAGAGAGACTGAGTGCTAGGCTGGTTAAGGACGAAGGCCTAAGAATTATAATGTGTTGTTTCCCGGCAACTAATGGGAATTTGGTTGGGCGTAGCAAAACGTGAGTGCATTATGTTTGAATGACGAGATAAAGCAGACAAAGTGCAGGAGCCGATGATGAATCAGATCTCGTGCTCGTTGGTGACAGTGATGTCCCGGGCACGGCCTCAAAACTGCACAAAAAAGCGAGAAACTCAAACACGCGATCAGTTTTATTGAAATCACTGGTCAMAATTACGACTCTCGAAATCCATCACATAATAGATTCAGACTTCGATTCCTTAATCTCTCTTAACTAAACACAGCCTTTTATTGGCATCTCCGGAAGTGCTGGAGAATCCATAAAAACGCCACATGACGAGTCAAGAAGGAAAAACGAAAAAAAGAAGTTGAGACTTTTAAAGAGTTACAGAAACATTTAACTGGAAGCTTCTGGTGTAAAAAGGGCTTAAACGTGTTCCATGTACTGACACACACCTCTAACTTCTCGAAATTTACCACCATGTCCGAAGGGAAGAGGACGAAAACCTAAATCGAGTCAATATAACGCTTGAAAACAAACACCGGATCAAACGCTCCTTGCAGTAATCTTTTTCTGCAGCGACCACAAATCTTTATTTCAAAGCCTGGATTCATCTCAGAGTCAAAGATGAACGACACAGAGAAGATGAAAGCAGACAGAGAGAGGCTCGTTCGTTTCCAGACTCATTACCCGGCTCGAATGAGGCACCGCGGTGCTTTGACGCGGCCGAACGGTGGGGCGGCTACAGTACACCGCGGCACGACGCGTCCGCTTACACCTTTTATTGTCTTGCGTCCGTCGAGATCGGACTCTCGTTCGCTTCAGGATGTGAGAGGGACTGGGTGGGTGTGTCTCTGGGTTTCGCTCATTTCCATAAGAGCCAATGCAGCATATTCTAGATAACAGCACACACCCGTCGAATGTAAATAAAAGGCCACTGCATAGAACAAAAGATACAGTCGACTGACTCCTGAAATTACGCTCCTAGAGCACCCGCGAATTGTGAACATGTGGAATTTTGGATGTGGTCGGAAATAAATATGCGGTAAATACAGTAATAACTCATCACCACGAGCCACGTTTTCCTCTACGGTCGCTTTGTGTTCTCTATACAGGACTAAAAAATTTATATAGCATCATAGTTTATATGGAAATTTAGCTGAATTTACATTAATATTTATGTTACGAAATGACTTAAATTACAAAATTTAAGGGGTTCCCGCAAACAATTATTAGGTTAGTTTATAGGGAAAAATTCGCGAACGACTGAAGCTGCAGGCTCTGAGTCGCAAATTAGCAAAGTAGCTTTTAACTGTATAGAAACGCTTCCACCTTCTGCGTCACAGTTGGTTCGATGTAGAAAACACTTTTCGTATCCTGTCAGTGTATGTTTTCCTGTAAACATAACGTTTACCGTTTCCTCATTTGGGGCAGTGAAAGCTCAGAGGATTAAGATTCCTCAGTTACTGATCAGAAGGTCGGCGATTCCGAGTGGCGCAGTGGTAAAAGTACTCGCCCCATCATCCGGAGCTCGCCAGTTCGATTCCCGGAAGGAGCGGATAGCGCTGTCCTCTGAGTGTGTTACTCCGCTCTTCGGCCCTCCCGGCTGAGTGTTAGTAGTAGCCTTAATGTGGAGCCCCCTAGTGACGGGGAGGAATTGGACACGACTAAATTAGGGAGAAAATCGGGGGTTAAAAAAAAAAAAAAAAAAGGTCGACGGTCCAAGCCTCAGCGAACGCCAGTTAGTCCAATCCGCATGTCTTTGGGCTGGGGGAGGAAACTTACCAAGTACAGGAAGAACATGCAAACTCAAACCCACACAGACCCGAGGCAGGAAATTAACCCTCGACCCTGGAGGCGCGAGTCCACTGTCGTGCAGTGACGTACAGTGACAAACAAACGCTTAATGCAACTTCGATTTACTGTCTATGAGCCTCTACATGTTCGTCTCGACCAAACACAGAGTTTTTCTGACCTTGTTTATTTATTTAATGTTTGTTTCTTTTCATTTGCTGCGGCTCGACCTAAGCTGTCGCAACTATATAGCTACTGCGCGCACACACACACACACACACACACACACACAGGTACCTGTTCCAGCTCTTCCTCTGCGTATTTCTGCCGGCTGAGCTCGTTCTCGGTTCCCTCCCGCAGCTCGCGCAGCCTCTGAGCCTCCTGCTTGGCCGTGTTGATCTCGTCCCTGAGTTTCTGCTCCAGGTTGACCTTCTCCACCTCCACCGTGCGGTGCTCCTCCTGGGCGATCCGCAGCCTGAGCGTCAGAACAGTTCATGCTGAGATTAGATCGAGTAAAAGTAACTTAATGTCTTAAGCACAAAAAACAAAAAKAAAAAACTAACAAACAATGCATTATAATCTTTACTTACTTTAAAGTATGTAGTTACTTTCTTATTAATATAATAAGATTAATATAATGATTATTAAACTCCCATAATTACTTGTTTTACTCCCTTCAATTACCTTTATTAATTAATTTACATTACATACTTTCTTTGCTTTGTCTACCTAAATATTTTCAACACTTAACCTAGTGACGTAAAACTTAATTACTGCTCATTAATAATGACTTATTTACTTGCCCCTTACTCTTTCTTCCTCCTATGTACTTAAATCATTTACAAAGCTAACCGCATTACTTAAAACACTTAGTTACTACAGACTAGATATGCTACAATTAGTGAACAATTTACTCTTCGAGGCAAGCCTGAGTCTCTTGCAAAGCTTTTTATCTGGTGAACAGACACTAAAAGGTCTCCATGCATTCAAATACTAACTTTAGTTACTTACTCTGGTAATTTATTTGCTTTACCTACTTAGTTACTACAGATGGGAAGAAAATAGATTTTTACCTATTTATTTTAATAGATTTATCTCTTTTTTTCTTTAGTGCGGCGATTCCTGTACCACCACAATGCCTTAACGAAATGATAATTATTTTGTTTAGAAGGTGGTAAAACCTGCTGTTTCTCTATAATCCTACAGGTGGCGCACTATTAACTATTCATCAACTCTCGGGCAGAACAGCATCCTGCGCTAGGAGCAAATTATTCCCTAAGTTTGCTTAGAATTGTAACATAATTGAATAAAAAATTRAGAATAATTTTGAAAGGGGATATTTATAAAACCGTGATACTTGTGGAATCGCAACAGAAATCCAATCGGCACCTACAGGAGGTACTGTGGAAATATCCCATCATGTGGTTCCTGGTGAATATCCGTTTTTTTAGTAACTGGTTCACGGCTTTAATTACACATTTCCCTAATTAATACTTTTTTAAACCACTTACTGACCTAAAACAAAGCAATTTACTCAGGTACTTTATTCACTTAGTTCACTTCTTGAGCGTACCTAGTCAACTGTCCACCTTCCTTCATTCTTACTCTAGCCACTGACTTACTTTCCTCACTTAACTTAAAACTTAATCAAATTTCCTACTTACACAATCTGCGTTTCCCACATAATTATTTTACTGACATATTTCTTTCTTTGAAAACGCATCTCTCATACTCTGCCCACCCGCGTATTTAGCCAACTTATGTACTTCAACCTCATTACGTAACCTCCTTAGTTGCATTGTAAATTATTTACTTTGAGAGGCGAATTTGAGTGTTTTGTAAAGATTTTCGTTGTCAGCATGCAATATTTTTTAATATTTAAACAAGGTTTAAACAAGAAACAAACTAAACAAAACACCAAAGATGARACTTACATTGCAAAACGCTTTCTAAAGATAAATAAATAGATCATACAAATGAATAAATAAAAGACAAAGTTATACGATATAAAACCACACCTGCACTCACTAGATTATAATCAACTGTATATATATATATATGATTGTGATAATTAATGAATATCATATCGTGCAGGTTTAACTCCACATGTACAAAAACTAACATTTCCTATGTAGGTCAGGGGTAGCTCAGTGGTTAAGGCATTGGACTAGGGTTCGGAAGGTCCCAGGTTCAAGTTCCACTACCATCAAGTTGTCCCTGTTGGGSCCTTGAGCAAGGCCCTTAACCCCAACTGCTCAGATGTATAATGAGATAAAAATGTAAGTCGCTCTGGATAAGGGCGTCTGCCAAATGCCTAGATGTAACTTTCAGTATTTATTGCGTCCTTCGTTACTGTTGCACCTCTTACACACCACCATTAAATAACAGCAAGCCAGACGAAACACAGTCCAAACGTCTACCTGATAAACTGAGCACCGAACCTGTTCAAGACTGGAACGCAACTCGAAGCGTGTGTATTTGTGTGTGTGAAAAACACTGTTGAAAAGAATCTGCCTGCTCAAGGTCACAGATTTTTTTTTTCTTCTTCCCCCCTCCATATCTAAACTGCATGTTGCACGGTTGCTAGGCTCCCAGCTGTCCTTGTTATTCCAGCCTCCAAAGCCTCCGGAGCGAGCGTGAGGTACCCCTGACTGTCCTGTGTGCTGATGGACGCCTCCAACAGAGGCCAGTGCGAGGAATCTCAGGATCCAGTTACACACACACACACACACACACACACACAGGCCCTTATAACTGACAGTACTACCGTGTTTAATCAATCGATGATTCAGGAGCAAAGAAATGTAGCTATAAAAAAAAAATTTAAAAAGGGTTTAAAAAGTCATAAACAGCCTTAGAAGAGATTTTAAAAAACTATTACATCAGTCTACTGCCTGCTTTTGAATTTTTTTAATTTATTGGATCCTATATGCTGAAATATTTCCATTTAAAAACAGGGAGTCGGAGTCTGAACGCACTTGACAGATTTACGACGTTACAGCTTGTGATGCTTAATATACGCCGCATCTAATCAAATCCGAAACAAACGGAACAATTAAAGAAGAAAAAAAAAAGTAGCTGATTAAGAAGAATAGCGGAGTAGCTTTTTTGATTTCTCATCAGCTTCATCGTCTCCACGCAGTCCACTGGTTAAAGGATGTCGCGCCGTACGTATTTGATCCGAGCTTGAGTTTCAACATGATCACTGATGAAGTAGAGCTGTACGTCTCACTGGGAAGCAACCAACACTTCTGAGGGGTGCATACAATTCTATTGCTGTTATTGCCACACTGACCATGCGATTTGGTCTTTATGCGATACCAGGACTTGGTATAGCAACACTGAACAGTCCGAGTCTGTAGAACAAATAAATAAATAAACAAATAAATAGATTGATGAAAAGTTACATAACCTCTAACCTGCTCTTCAAAATTAATACTCTAACCATTTATCATCACAGATGTCGATGAGCCGCTTAGGTAGAGCGTGATACACCCCTCGGTTTGGGACGCGTGGGTTCTAGAGAGCATTTACGTGGATCAATACTAAAGTAGTAGCACAGAATAATCAATCGATCAAAAAACAAAACAAAACAACCCCATCAGTCCAAAACACTGTATTGGTGCTTATTTAATTCCTTTAATGTTATAAATATAATACACAAAATGTCTGTGGCCAAAGAAGCTACTTCTGAAGTTGATGCAACTAATCTTTCTTCCCTAAAACATTCAAGTTGCTAACTTCAGCCATTTTGGAGAGATGATTTTGTGTGTGTCCCAAAAATGGCCATTTCTCAGTGTTCTACTGTGTTGCTTTAAACCAGCGGTTCTCAAACTGGGGGGGTCGCGAGAGGGATTAAAAAATTGTCGGGTTTTTTTTGTGATTATAATACACACTTTTCAGTATTACAAGTAACTGCTATAAATAAATATTTTCTGATTTGTAAAGATATTACTGATCGAGTGCGAGTGTTTAAATTGAGAATTTAAAAAAATTAATTCGCGACTCAAAGATATGACGTCACTGTGCAGCGACTGCACGTGAAAACCGAAACTGCAGAGATGGATAAATTTGTTATTCGCAAATAGGGCTGAAACGATTCCTCGAGTAATTCGATTACAAAAAAATGATCGAGGCACAATCTTCTGCCTCGAAGCTTCTTTTAAGGAATTTTAAAAGCTTGCGTTATGTTTTTGCGCAGTTATTAGTTTGGCGTGACTCAGCGCGCTTCCGGATGCCAGCCACCAGTAAACACCGACGAATAAGAAGCGCTTACGTCACCCACAAAGCGGAAGGAGACGCAAACAGTTAGCTGTGTATCGATATTAGCTGTGTATTCATTTGAGGGAGCGTTCTGTTGAGGGCTGCAAAATGGAAGGGAGCGATAAAAATATATTATAATTTATTTTAATGTGTGCCTTAGTTTTTTTTTTTCTGATACTTAGTCATTTGAAATACCTTTTTTTTGTTTGTTTGTTTTTGCATCTGAGAAAAGGCTTTAAAATAAGAATGTATGTCACTGTAACGCACTTAATTCATCTCAGTCAACTTTCAGCTCTTCCTTATATGGTGAATAATGACGATGTTTATTTTTGATCAAATGCTGTATGCATTTAAACAATAAAAGAAGATTTTTCTAAAACGCAAACCAATCAATCCTTGTTTCTCTTATATATTTCACATTGCTCTTTCATTAAGCAAAAGTATATTTTATCCGATTACTTGATTAATCGATTACATTTTTGGCAAAATACTCGATTACTAAAATATTCGATAGCTACAGCACTATTCGCAAATCTAAAAATGTTGAGGAAATTGTGGACAGTTTGTCTCGGTCATCGGAACCGTGTACATCGACCAAGCATAAGAGCAAGACCCCGTCAGCCCAAAGTAGGAAACGTCGGAAATATCAGGATAATTCATAAAGTATAGATTCAGTTGCTCTACTGTCGACCGTCGAAGCTTTTGTGCTGACAAAAACAAGTACACGCTTCCCATTGAAAGGTGAGCCCAACTTATTTTGATGRATCGTAAATGTAGTCAAAATACTGTGAACAGCCTGTTATGTTTATTGCTTGTTTTTGATAGTGGGGGGCGCGAGATCTTGTCGATCTTCAATTAGGGGTCGCTGGCTTGAAACAATAATAARTGCAATTAAATGCAAATGATTTCTTTATGATTTTTGATATTGAAATTTGTGTAAGCTTCTAGAAGCATATAACCTTGAAAAATTGTTGATTAAATTAGTTGAAAAGCAAAAAATAAAAACTCTGGTGTCCGTAACCATGTCAAATTCATATTTTAACAATTCTGCATTTTAGAATACACTTTTTTTTATTTTTTTTTTTTAAGTTTGTCTTTTCATGTGAAATCTAAATTGGCCAGGTTTCATCTGTATGACAATTAAGATCATTTAAATATTTGAATTAAAAAAAAAAAAAGAAAGAGAAAAGAAATTTCAGACTACACCTACTGTAGGTGTGTCACTTTTAAGCACTGATATACCATGCTTCGGTCACTTAATAATCTCCAAATCTACTTTTTAGATACATGACTATAGATACTAAGAGACAGGACATGAGGTGTGATTCCGGGGTGCCGGATTTGGTTGCAATGTCCACATCTGACACGAGACGTTTAAAATGACATCACAGAACGCAGAAAAAAGCGATGCTTTGTGGCTTCTTGTAGCTGTGAATGATTGAACACATTTCCCTGGACTGGAGCGAGCGTCCCCAGGCTGAACCGGGATATCTCCGCAACGCCTATAAAAAGTCAGGAGATAAAGCTGCCTCGTGGGAATGACACGCTGAGCGCGCCTGGAAGGCGAGTCTCATGACCGGGTTTGCGAAAGGAAATGCTTCACATGCAAGCGTGTGCGCGGGTAAAACGATGGAAAATAACTAAGACGAAACCCAGACGATTATAAAGACTCGTTCAGATTATATAAACGTGTGAGCATTTTGTTTGCTTTGGACTTACACCAGTGACCGGTGCTCTACATCGTAACCGGCCAAGTGCTTAACCTGGTTAATCATTAGCAGGACCTTTACAAGGTCCGGGTCTCGTAAGGTCTGTGATGATGTCTCGATGTGGTTTCCTGGAACAAAAAGAGGGGGTAATTAATCCGCCCATCAGTCTGAGGAGATATTGTTCTGGCTTCGGAAAACACGTTTATTCTTCCATATTTGGATTATTGAGTCAGGAATGCAAATTGGACTTGATAATGTGCTGCCCAGCCCCAGTGTTTTGCTTGATTGTATACCGAGGTGATTAGACTTAAAAGTGAGAGCGGAAGTACAGTAAGTGTGGCGAACAAGATAATCAGATACGCCAAGACTCTCAATCAATAATCAATATCCTTTCCTAATAAAATGCCGGGATGGTATGTGTGGTTTGCATCCATGCCAAAAACTCCGTTCACACCTGCTGTTCACATGGTGATTAGCTTWTCTTGTGATCGGATTTCTTACATGATTTCTGCTGAGGGAAGGAATCAGATGTTTACAGTAGGGATTTTCTCATAGTCCTCGCCAGGTAGTCATGTTTAAATAGGCAACAAATAGTTTTGCTCCAGGTTCAGGAGCCGCTTACCTGTCTGCATTCCAGTATATTTTAGTTAAGGGTCGTCCCCGACTTACAAACGAGTTCCGTTCTGAGAGCACGTTCATAAGTCTAATTTGTTCTTAAGTCTGAGAAAGAGAGACTTGTATGCCTTGTATTTTGTATGACACAAATATGCAGTGTAAAGCATACCACCTACCTGACTAAATCGGTCCTCTTTCCCCACACTGCCTCCATGTGGCCAAAAAAACCGTAACCACGCCTAAGGAAATGAATCTCACATGAAATGTAACAGTGTCGTCTCTGCGCCTTTAAATCATGAGGCCGATCCCAGACGCCATTTTGGCTCAGAGCGGTTTTCCACTGTATTGGACTGTGAATTCTTTCTTGTTGAGGATTTTACCAAAATTAGGATTATTCACCATCAGGACGGCTTTACAGGACGGACATTTTCTATCATCGTGCTCCCGGACTGATTCACTAAAACCGGTGAGGCCGACTAACGTGAGCTACAGTGGAACCTTGGATTACGAGCATAATTCGTTCCGCAAGCGGGCTCYTAAACAAAATAAAATGTTCCCATAAGAAATAATGAAAACTCAAATAATTCATTCCACAGCCCCAAAAAATAAAWACAGAAAAATAATTAATACAATATTTAAAGTAAAAATAAAACAAATTAACCTGCACTTTACCTTTAAAAAAAATTGAAATAAATCCCAACAGATAAGTGTTTCCGTTTGTGCGCACAGGCACCCTGTATTTGTGTGTGCATGTGTGTGTCGGTGTGTGTGTGTCGGTGTCAAAAAACTCAGCACTTGTAAACCAACACATGCTCGTTTTTATTAAAAATCTTTGCTCATCTTCGGAACACTCATAAATCGAGTTACTCGCAATCCGAGGTTCCACTGTACTTCCTTGATTGATTGTGGAAATGTATAACTCGAGGTAGTCGGGAACTGCCTGTACTTTTTTATGCGGGTGAGTCAAAAATTATTTGCATCCTGTCTGTATAAATGACTTTAATTCATTTCAGAAAAGACGAGACAAATACATAATGTTTTGACATAATCTTTTGCTTTTCAATACACTTTGTCTTTCGTATTCCTTTATTAAAAATGTTTTATGCTGAGCTGCGAGCCACGAATGTACCGCTGTCTTCACTACTTCTTCAGAAATAAAACGTCATCCTCATAGGGCAGCTTTCAGGGGGTCAAACGGGTGAAAGCCCTATGGATCGAGATCTGGACTATAAGGAGGATGCTTTTTCACTTCAAAAACGAACATTTTGCAGAGTGTCGACAGTGTTGGCAGAAGTGTGCGAACCTGCATAATCATCAGCCTTGGACATGCACCGGCTCCTTATTGATGGCAAACATTTACGCGACCTTCTGTAAACGTTTCTATCCGTTCATACGCACTTCTTCGCGACGGAAAACTCTCTCCATTCTGAGCACAAAGTCGATAACTGGTGGCACTAAAGACACAGAATCACTGCACGCTGCTTTTATTTCATGCAAATCATACAAGTGTGGTGTCAGTGTTTGCTCACACCGCTGACACAGATGAACTGATGCAACACGTTCACACATGCACATAAAACGGCTGGGGAGACGGCGGCCTTGAACGGACTGTGCCGAGGAGACGGTGTGGTCAGCCGAGTGTGCAGATAACGCTCAACTCACCTTCGGATTTATTTTGTCCTTTAAATCAATTTTTTTTTTCTTAAGTATAATTGATCTCTTTTTACCCCTGTAACATGGTTGTGTAATTGTGTAATGTCTAACTAACACGTGTTGCTTTCTGCAACCTACCATTAGTCTTTATAAATGCAAAGCTTGCAGGTTCTGCCGGAGCGATCACGATCATACGACCTTCAGGTGAACACTTTCTATACATTAACTCTACATGTTGCACAGATTGAGATGTTAAACAAGGCGACAGAGTGAACAATTTTAAATGTGTGTTTTTTTTTATTTTGCACACCGTCACGTTGCAGTGTACACTGAGGCACGGTCACACTGCTAAGTATCCCTTTACTGCTAAACGCACAACACTTCCTGCTCCTGGTGTTCTGGTGCATGTTCAGTTTCAGCCTGGACAGAAGTGCCATTTTTCACACACTCAAAAAAAAAAGTTTTCGTCATGCAAATTCAATCTGCATTTTATCACGCTTGATATACGCCGGGTTTGCCAGTAACCAGGTTAAGACGTCTTCGGATCATGTTAAAACGAGAACAAGAATGTGCTGAATGGATGTGTGTTTGAAAACGCTCTTCCAAAGAAAAACATCTTTCAGGATTTACTGTGATGAATTCTTGATTACGACGCGCGCCGCGTTATGTTTAAACACAGACACTAGACGGGGCACGGTCCGGAGCGTTAGCCCGGTCYTTATATCAGGAGGGAAAGAAAACACTTCTGAGACTCGTGTAAGTGTAAGACGATCCGGAGTGGAAAAATCAGAGTGGTGAAATCAAATCCCTTCGAACATATAAGGCTGTGAACTCTGCCATTCACACACCCAAGCGCCACACCAGTGTTTAAGACGACGTGCGCTTACAGTACTGGGTGCTTTTAAATATCGACTTTGAACGTACAATATCTGAACAACCTCTTTGCTTTTTAATGTAAGTAATGTGTAGACAAAATCAA
>QMIH01000267.1:73663-93290 GCA_003987875.1 Clarias batrachus | reverse complement strand
ATAAAAAAAATATATTTAAAAAATAATAATAATTAATTAATAAAATAATAATAATAATAATAATAAATAATAATAATAAACAGGATAAATATAACAAGAATAGAATAAAATAATAAACAACACTTTTGTAAAATAAAGAATAAGGTAAAGTCTGAGTTAAGAGTTACAAAACGACAATCCGGCGACTAACAGATTTCAACAAAAGAACAATTAAACTTGATCACAAATTTACAAGCTTTAACGGTACAAAAAAAACACAACACTCAATACTAACACCAATCATAAATGTGAATTAGTCGACACTTCCTCAATATTTACACACAGATAAGTAAAAGTGCWGAAGTAATCTATAATTGTTCAAACCACATCTTATAATAAAGTTCAAGCATGTGAATAAAATTAGATAAATTTATCATCATCATCTTCAAGGGAGTATTTTCAAGTTTTAAAAAAGGAAGGTGACGGGTACACCCTACGGCTTCTTATGTTCTTTTCTCTTACAGATGCACGTGTTGGTGAGATGAACGGTTTTGTTTCGTTCTTTGTGAACTGCTTACAATATTTCTCCTACAGTAAATTCAAAATCTTTTAAATAAAAAACTTTTGATATTTAGAGTGTCTATTTAAAGGAAATGACATCACAACACATCAAGAGAGACCATGTGGACCATGCCGTCTATGCAGAGCTTTAATAACTCGAATAAAACAAAATGCAAATAATTTGTAAACAATGTGTGTTCCTGCGTTGGCCAACTAACATTAAGAAATCAATGACTCCGATTTGTAATTTCATGCGTTTTGGTTCTCCATTAGGGTTTCACATTGCTGTTGGGTAACTTAAACAACGGTATAGTTTTGCTCAGCTTTACTTGACGGTTTGTCACCCTCCATCTTCCTCATGATGGCGTTCCAGAAGMTTCCTGGAGTAAACTCCAGAGCCGGATATCCGGCAGTAAATCCGATGTACATTTTATCTCATTATATATCAGAGCAGTTGAGGGTTAAAGGATTTGCTTAAGGATCCACCATGATGATTCAAGCGATATTTGGCGATAGTTATAAATTCCTAGGCATGATAAACACGTTTTGGAAATCGTGTGCAGCAAAATGAGTGCTCTTACTGAAAAAAAAAGGGCGTTTCATTTTCACAAGCCTGATCACATCCGTGTGTTATTTTTCTTACTCATCTGTTTTGAACGCGTGAGGTCATACATACCGAGGCATGGACGTTCCGTTGAAGTTCATTTTGCGGAAAGCTTCCGCGTACTGCGGCAGCTCCACGTACGCTTCCAGCCACTCCACCACCTCGTCCACTGTCCAGTTATACACTGTCAAAAAATAACAGGTTACTATAGCAACAACAAAAAAGATCAAATCACCACGTCACGTGAAACCGGAGTGCAGGGCAAAGAAAGTGATTCACTCAACAAACAGACATAAAAAAAAAAAAAATTAAAAAAAAATATAAAGTGGAGTGATGATCGTGACAGCTGAAATAATTAACACAAGAATTACACCATCAAAAGTCCACAGGGAGCGCTTCAGTGCTTCAAGGGGCGCTGGTATGACATCAGCAGGTCAGAATAAGCTCGGGTACGTGTCGCTCGTTTTTATTTGTTGTGTGCCTTCCGGGCTTATTTGTTCAGAAGAGCTGCAATGCAGAGTGGATGTGATGAGAGAGAAAGAGAAATAAACCGAGCTACGCAGCTTCAGCGCCAGGACGAAAGCCTCAACTTATCGTCATTACTGGCGCTGCAGAATCGATCAAAAGAAACAGCGATACGAATATAATAAGTTATTCCAGGTATCGGACGCATCCATCAGTGATTCATGCCGAGTTTTGTCTCTGAACTTCACCTCTGGACTCGTATTCAATCCAGAGCCTCGTTTATCACTGCAGTGTTTGTTTTTTAACTAATGGTGTGTGTGTGTGTGAGACCAGGACAGTCTAATCTGGTGCTTTTTGAATATTAATATAAATAATTCATAGGAAGCGTTTTCAGGCATCATGCCGAATGAGAAAACATCAAAGAGACATGAAACTCTCAGATGCTGACACACATTACTTGGTGAAGGACACGGCGGCCATGTTGTGAAAGAGGGATTTCAGAAACTAAAAAAACACATGAGGCATGCAAGATATACGTGTACAAGCTTCAACTATTTCTTAAGCCATTGTGTGCTTTTAGATATTACGATAATATAAAGACGTTGGAATTCTCAGCATACGAATGCTCTTCCTTATGAACTTTTTCCTATATGAGTGAACAAACCGAACACCAGCTAAGTTGCGCGCACGTCCGTTCAAAATTAGCTTACGTCAGTGTCAAGCGATTATTATTGGATAAAATATAATTTCATGTTTTACCTCCTTTTTTATTATTTTTTTAAAATGCAAAAATACTGTATGATGATTGAAACTTGTCAAATTGGTAAAGGTACTGATTCAATAGCTCAGGAGGAATTATAAATTAAGTTTAAGTAAGGTATAACGTCCATTTGTTTACGTTAGTTATGYCGTCCAWTTMTTTACGTTAGTTATGACGTCCATTTGTTTATTTTACTTTTAATGCTGGAAATAGTAATATTTCTGAGTGTCTTGAACGGATTATCTGCATTTACATTATTTCTAATTCACATTAAGATTAAATCCGCATGCCGAGGTTCCGCTGCAGTCTGAACACTAAAAGGTCCATTTAATATGAGTTATATACTGCAGTTTAAACTCCAACCACAACAGGTGTTACATCGTGCAGCTCTGAGTGCTACACCGAGCCGTTGAAAGCTGGATCATGTCACCTCTTCTCTTTGAGAACTTTTCTTCACTCACTTTATCTCTCACCTGATAAACATTTGCTGGACATGACTCTCACTCTCGTATACAGTCTTCTGGAGAATGATTTACGCTGTGGGCAAAAATAAACTGCTGTAGATGTAGATGATTTATTTTTAGATTATTATTATGTGAAACTGATACCCATTCAGTAGAAACCGCATTTAAATTTTTAAATATTGAGGTTTTACACAGACCAGTCATATCTGCGGTCGTATGTTCTCTTCTCTTTTCACACATCAGTGTTTAACGGCAAACTAACCGTACTGAAAGGAAAAAAAACCGGAATGGTTTTCAATAAATCCCATGAAAGGTCTGAATCTATTATAAAAAAAGACATGGTTATTAGATGATTTTTGCTAAACTCTAGACTAATGTAATTGTTCTGAGCGTGTTTAAGGCAGGTTGGCCTAAGCAGTGATGTTTGGTAGGTGAGGTGTGCAGTAATACGTGCATTTGTGCTATGACATATTTTACATAAGATACAAATAATTTACTGGAACTTAACTCCATCATTTGTTCATAACGGACAGATTTTAAAAAGATGAAGAGCACCTTGCGTGAGGCATAAAACCGAACTATTATCAAAGATCAATTTAATCAAAACTGAAATATGGTTAAGAAAAATGTATATATATATATATATATATATATATATATATATATATATATATAAAGGGGATAAACCATCCATCCAACTAATATAAACCTACTGATCGAGTCATGTTTTTCAGCTTTCTGCTGTCACCATTGTATGAATGTGGATTAAAAAAAAATCTGTAATTAATAATGAGATTAACAAATACCAAACTACTGATGTGAAAAATAAATAAAATAAACAAATTAATCAAATAAAGAAATTAAATGAATAAACATAATGAAAATAGATTATTAATTAAAAAGAAAAAGAGCCACTTTATGTGTCTTCTTAGAATGTATTATTGATTGCGTGTGGTCAACCCCCCCTTCCCTCCCCCCAGCTCGGTGTTTGCAGCGTTCCCTCCTTAAATGTTATAACAAGTCTTAGTCACGTGATTTGACTAAACGTTTCAGATCAGCATGAAAGAATCTTTGTAAAAATTCTGAACATTAAAAAAAAAAAAAAGTTTTTATTTTAAAACATTAATTTTAGGGGACATTACTCATTTAACAAATACATTTAGCTTAATTTAATATTTAATCATTTATTAATTATTCATTATATATTAATTAATTGTCCATGTTTAACATCCAATTATTATTCGAATTGTTCCGTTATTAATCATCTCAGGGAGTGTTTCCTTGCCACCGTCGCCCTCGGCTCGCTCATCAGGGACAATCTGATCATTTTGATTCATACACGTTCACATTTCATGCAAACTTACTTCTTTTGACTGTGTAAAGCTGCTGTGCGACGATGTCAATTGTTAAAAGCGCAATACAAATAAAATGGAATTGAATTGAATTCTATTAATCTAATTCGACCAAAGACTGACTCATATCAGAGACACAACAAGGGAAAATAAAACCGCAGAAGCGGACGTCTACACCGCTGTGTCGATAATCTATGCTATTTGCACTACAGCTTCTTTCCCTCACACGCATTCCAAAGTACGAGTTCATGATGGAATATGCAAAGTTATGGAAAACACAGCGACCCAAATTAGTGAAAGTAAAACAGCACAACGTTTTCCACAACATCAACAACACGGTACGCTTTCCATGCTCTCTGTAAATCCAAATGACTTCAGATACACAGACACACTTTAAACTTTTCAAGAGTTTTCAGACCACAGCTCTGGATACTTTCCTCATTGGCTACTGCTCATGTCCTGACCCAAAACCTACAGTAACCTGTGACCCAGTAAGTACAGTCTCCAGCTGGAGCAAAGCAGCTCAGATACAAACTCTGTTACGACTGACGTCATGATTCAGTCCCAGTCAGCCTTCTTGCTTAGAAATTCATGCTGTGTCTTAATTTTAGCTTTTGCAATCCTCATCACGTCTATAGATTGGGGCGGGGAACTCGAGGAACCATAAAAATGTCACTAATCACAAATGAGTACAATAAAATAATAAATTCATTAATAAACAGGAGGTGATTATATGTTTAACAAGGTGGGGGGGYAAATAAATTTTACGAGCACAACATAGGAACAAACTCAGAAATAGGACAGAACAGAACAGACTGAAAAGAACAAAAGAAAGAAAGAAAAAAAGAAAGAAAGAAAGAAAGAATATTTAAAAAATAAAAAAACAATGTGGATTTAAAAGAATTTAGCATTTAATAATTAAATGAACAAATACCAAATTATTATTGTGAAAAAAAAGATTTAAAAAAAAAGGAAACGAAAATAAACTAATGAATGAAATATCAAATAAAGAAATGAATAAAAATAAGGAAAATAATGAGAAATAACTCATTAAAAACAAAGAAACAAAAAAACATATATACATAAAATCAATTATGTCATTATTTCTTATTTATGTCAGTATCATTATCATTATAAAATATATACATAAAGTCAATAAAAGCATAAACTGGAATAATGTAAATAAATGAAATAATAAAGTGCACCTAGAAATACATAGAAAACTAAGAGTAATGTATTAAGCAGTAATGAATTAAAAAAGTCAAAGAAAATCAAAGAAAATAAAGTGAAGGTGAAGGAGATGCGCACCTTTCGAGCCCTTCCATGCGTTCCACAGGTCCTCCACGCTGATGAACTGGTCGTCGCCATGGAAGGTGTTGTGCTTGGCTTTGGGGTCATGGTAGTTCAGGTCCTCTCGCAAAAACTGTGGGACGAGAACAAACACCTTATAAGATAGAGGACAGACCTGAAACTTTGGTCGAGTCTTAATAATGATGAGCAAATCTGCTCTACTGTATACCACAATATTCTGATTAAATGTCAAATGTAAAACACTCCCAAAGCCATGGATCATCCTAAAGACCATCACAGACACCACTAAAACCCAAGACTTTACACTTCACGGGTTTCGTAATCCATGAAGATGCCAAGTGTGTAAATAAATAAAAGAACTTCGGACATCTTGTTGCCTCACTCAGTCACGCTTGTTTTTCACGCCTTATTGTGATGTGACGGAGCAGATCGGAGACAGATAACCTCAACTAAAGACAGAATGTTACTAAAGGAAAAAAAAAAAAAACATTCTACTAAGACCGAGGCCTTGATAGAAATCGCAGGTAACGCAAACGCGAATAACTGGGTGTGACAAATATTTAACAATTGAAACCATTTTATCAAAGGCTTTACATTTTTTTTTTGTTGTTACTTTCTTAAAATAAATGAATGACTAAATACGCCAATGACATTTTTTAAATTCTCCAACTTTAATCCAAAATGTATCTAACTTCATCTCTGGCAAAGTAAAAAGCATTCCTCATGACGATGACTTCCTCCCAGTTCGGCCTTCCCAGTTCCTACTTTCGTGTTCATGACAGAACAATCTGAGGGTTGTGCCGGGTTGCAGTGTAACACACACTATTCTCTAAATACTGGAAAAATGAAATAAGATTGAGGATGCAGGTTGTACTTGACGAGAGAATTTGAAATGCACTCCCGTGTTGTCGAGTGTACTAATTTGTCTAATCGTAAAAATTTCACTGTCTGTAAGCTATCAAAATGCCATCCATGTCATGTGACTGCAGTCAATTAAATAAACCACTAAACACCTCATCATGGCGTGTCCGGCAGTATTTCTGCATGCTCTATTTCCTGCAGTACTTCCCGTCAGACACGATGTTGAAATGTCCAGATGTTTTAAACATTCATGTTGCGTCTTGTGCATCGCACTTRCTCGTGGTGTCTGAGGCAACAGGAGCAGATCCTCACTCAGACCGCAATAAAGGAACAAGTGCGTGTACGTCTTAGCGGGGCGCGCACTGGGACTGTTAGCATCATAAGCAGATTGCTTTTTAAAAAGTTAACCTAAACGAAAAGAATTAATAAATAAAATCCCTAAAAAATATAACAGCTTGAGCACGAGTAGAGGTGGGCAATAATAATAATAAAAATATCACAAGACGCACACTGTGATCGAAAAATCTAAGATTTAGCTAACTAACAGTGTTAGTAAAAAAAATAATTATAATAATAACTAACTAACTGAATAACTAATCAATCAATCGATCAATAAAATACCCATGATTTCTATTGAGTGAATACCAAAAAAGCTGCTTTTTTTTTGTTTGTTTGTTTTTTTGTAAACTGTAGTTTGGAAACCTAATTTTTAAGCTTTATAGCCTTTAACGGAAAAATATAAAATATCAATGACAAAACCAAATATCAAATAACAAAAATGCTCTGTTAATACTCTAAAAATTGGAACTGTGACAAATGTTGATTTTTTACTTTTATTTCATGTCTTAAACTTAAAGCAGAAAAAAGGTAAAACTTCTGTTAAAAAATTTAAGCTTAAGTTAAAAAAAAAAGCATATAAATGCAGCTCCTTCCGTTGCTCTGTTTAGTTTGTAATTATTTAAGCCATAGAACCATATCAATATCTTACAAAATATCTCTGAAAATATCTCAGGAAAGTGAGTGATAATATAATTTTTTTACATTAAGCATGAGGGGGAGAAAAAAAAAACTGCACAGACTTATTTAAACTGTGTTCAGAATTAAACCCCAGGGTAAGGTTGTGGTCCATGTGTATGTACAACACATAACTGCTGTGCATCAGAACACGTTTCAGATTTAAACACTAACGCTGCGGGGGACAGAAAGCGCTGACGGTGCATTAGCGCAGGAAAAAAAAAAAAAAAAAACCAGCTGCGCTTTAAATAAACCGCTGAAAAAGCAAACTAATACTAACGGTGAGAATTAAATACCTTTAGAGCAAAACGTCTAAAATGAGACTTTATGCAGCTAAACTAACCAACACTGCACTAGTTGCAGTACTATTGAGCATGAAATAACTAGTTAGTAGGGACGGAATCACCAGTCACATCCCGATACAACATTATCTCGATCGCGATCTAATTATATAATTATTTATGGTTGTGAGTATTATATATTATGATTCTATAAGTATCATGATTTTATAAGTATCCTGATTCGATATTTATCTTTTCCCAGGTTTTGTTAACATTTTAAACCTTGAGTAATTAAACATAGACCGTTTCTTATAGCATCAGTTTTCTCGCTTAAAGACAAAGCGCAAAGTTTGTCTTTTGTTTGTCTGTTGTTGTTACAAACTAACAACAACAACAAAAGTTTAACATGTACCTTTAAATTTAATTAAGCAAAAAAAAACTATTGTTAATGAGCAGTCAGCCATAATTGTTATTTCTAAACAACCAAAGCAAATAATTCAGTTCCACCATGCGGGTGGGTCACCTGAAAGTTAAAAGTGAGTGTGCACTAGTGGGTGTGGCTTATAATTTGCATGAGCGGGTTCGAGACTAATTCCCTCACAGAGTTTTTTTTTTTTTTTAAAAAACACTGTATTTAATTAACACTATTTTTTGATAATGTTTTCGTTTATTTATTTATATATATTTTTTATTCCCATGAACACGCTTTAAAAGTGACGCGAGTGTCGGTGAATGAACTCGAGAGCCACCCCGAAAACCTTGGCACTAGAAAGTCAAAGCAGATCTCGGACCTGCTCTGTGCACAGATGGTGAAAGGCTGACTGGAGAGAGTTAAGTCGACGCTCCCCCACAACATACGGCTCTCAGATGGCACGAGGCCAGGAGAGGCACCGGTCTTTCACTACCGTTCAGATCAGGTGGAACACCACGTCCGAAAGGAAACCCACCGGGGGAGTTTTGGATTTCCCAAACAGGCCAGGCATGGGGGATGTTTTCTACTACGAGGCTTCCTGAAGTTATTTTTAAACAGCTTGGTGTCCTCGAGATACGAGTGTCCCGTGTTTACACCACGCTCACCAACACTCACCTCAATTTCAAACCTTTAATATACACATAAAAGTGACTCCTGACTCTGGGCAACGGTTATCAAGCTGGAACAAAACGGGTTTATTCAGGAAAACCTGGCATGAACGTTTACAGAACAGATTTAGTTATTTCATAAAAAAAAAAAAAAATCCATCCTAAGACTGCAAACATTTTTAACTTTTATAGTATAGATGAACCAATTGATCAGCCAGTGATGAGAATCGTCTGGTTTTCAGGTTGACTGGTCGTGACCGGTGATGTAAACGATTATGTACCGAGTGCAGAAGCTTCTGATTCCCGCAACAGAAACGCATTTTTCAATAATCGCACACGTTAAAGGCCTCTGATCTGCCAAACCCTATTAGCGATTTAGTCTCAAACACACTGATTATACACCAGTCTTATAAAACTGCGAGTGCTAATTAGTCGAAATTCACGTGCTGGAAGCCGCTCGCGGCGGCTTTACCTGCTCGCTCACTTTCAAGTCGTGTTTGAAGACTTTGGAGGAGATAAAACGAAGCCGTTTTGTTATAATCCTACAGGTGGCGCACTCTGAACTACTTATACATTGGCATCCCGTGTGGTAGGAGTGAATTCTTTGCTTTAAGTTTGTTTAGAAATAATAATTACGGCGGATGAGAGATACGCGCTGCTTAGGTAAATGTTAAACTCTTGTATTTGAAGGTAGTTTTTCAGTGTTTCAACCCTGCTCTTGGTTTCTAAGTGAGAAAACTAATGTTATAAAAAACGAGCTACATTTAATTACTCACTAAACTTTTTTCAAAGTTTTAAAATTGTAAGGAAATCGAGGAAAAATGTGATCTTGAATCAGGATATTCATAAAATCGTGATCTTTATAGACTCAACATCGCCAATTGGGTCTTGTGATGAGATCGAATCGGGAGTTGACTGGTGATTCCGGTCCCTAATGTGCAGTCTTACAATAGATCTGGAACTAAGAGCACCATCAAAACTGTGTGTGAAGAAACCGCCATTTTACAGAACCTGCATTAATTTAAAAATGTAATAAAAAAAAATATGTATGTCCGCTTTTTTTTTTTTTCTCCAGCCTTACTGTAACCTCTAATCACTCGCTCATGTTCTGTTCTCAGCTCTGTTCACTTGACCTTATATGGAATGTTGTGGGTGTCGCTACATGTAAATGGGGTGTGGATCAGGAATGCAGTGGTGTTCGATACAACACGCTGGAAGTGAATCAGTGTTCGGCTTGTGTAAACACGTTCACTAAACGTTTTAATAACAGACTGATAGATAAGATCCTCAACAGGTCTAAAAGAAAGGAAACTATTATGAACTATAAACATGAGTGCGCACACACACACACACACACACACACACACAATATTTTCAATGATTAGCCTGGAGCGATCGCTTTAAACTATTTTATGCTTTGTACAGAATTTTCACAAGTCGAATGCGAGTGAAGCCAAGTCACATGATGCTATACAGCCAATCGAAGCGTGGAGATTTATTTTTGTGACTATTCAGTTAAGATTTGAAACAGTTTAAGAAAAAGGTAAACTCAAGCTGCTGCTACACTAGTTGTGTGTTGTTAACAAGAAAAAAAAAAATCTTACATTTTTTATTCAAAAGCTCAGTTCACAACATTGTTGCTATTAAGGTCAACAGATTTTAATAAAAATATAAAAATAACTATGTATTTTTTCCCCCATGATAATATTCAAGATTGTGTAAAATTTGAAGAGTGTCAGGAGATTAGAACTAATGATGTTCCGGAAATTTTCTTTAAGTGGACCTCGCCGAATTTCAGTTGAATACCTCCGATCTAGAAGATCCTTATGACTTGGGTGTTTAAATTAATTAAATACATATTTGTTTATTATTATGTGTTTAAATTATTTATTGGAAATACCCCTAACACAACTGGCTAACATTCACAATAATGTTTAAGCTGGAGAGACATATTTAGCTGAGGACTGCAAAAAAAAAAAAAAAAAACCCTCCTCGGATGACTTAACCCTCCTGACTGGCTGCAGCAGCAGTTTCTCTTGGCTTTTGGGAAGGTGTCTGATTCTACAGCATACAACACTTCTCTGATTCGGACATCTAAGAGTTCAGAAAACTAATCCGGCCTTAACCGACCTGTAAAAAAAATCATCTTCTGTTTTTCGGCTGCTTCCTTCTAAGGCTGTTATGCRATAAATGGGCATAAAATCTGCAAACTCATTTTCCTGGTTTGCTTTTTAACAGGTTTTCACAAAGATATCAACTGAGACTGGAGCAATCCCATCACACCTCACTAACAGACAGCCATTTTCCTGTCTCTGACAAGTCTTCCTCGTCTGTAGTGAGAGACTGGTCGGGATCTCTGGCCTTAGCAGCTGAAAATATAAATATAGAGTTCCTATTCTCACGAATGTTAAATAAAAAWTTTTTTAAAAAAATTAAAAAATCATGGAGTATTACAGGCACTATTTCGGGGTTTATTATAACCATTTTCTACAGAAATGTCATCTTCTGACCCAAACAGGAAGGGAAGAAAGGAAAGAGAAAAAACGAATGCGATGGGAAGCTATAAAACAGAACAGCGCTAAGGAAAATCGGTCCTGCCTAAGATAAACACGGGGAGAGAGAGAGAGAGAGAGAGAGAGAGAGAGAGAGAGAGAGCGGACCAAAAGCCATGAATAATTAAAAGTCAACACCTCGGCTTCGCTTCAGCATTCCTATCTGTGTTAGACTTTGAGCAGAGCAGACGTCTCGGAAAGGAAAGCACTGACCCCGTCTGTCTCGGCGACGTCCACGTTTCCGTTAGCGTCGTCGTCCATCTGCTTGTGGATGTTCCGGATGGACTCGAAGCTCAGGATGGCGTTTTCGTCCTGGCACAGGGGCTCGTCGATGCGGCACAGCTCTGGGAACGGGAGAGACACAGACGGTGGCGTGTGAAGAGATGAAACAAAGACGGGTTGAATTTATTTTCCGTAACCGCCGTCCGATCACTGAGCATTAAATTAAAGTTCGACACTTTCTACCAAACATGACGTCTGGGGCAAGGGGGAATAATTTTTTTTTTTCCCCCATTTTTTATTATAATATACTTTTTATTTATATTTAAATAAATATTATGAACAGAACTAAATCATATAGCTCTAAAATAAAGAAAAAGCAACATTTTTATTTTATTTTTTTTTTTTGGAAAGAGGGTCAAAAGACTTGGTTAGAGATCATGTGTTTTGTTTGTTTGTTTGTTTTTCTTTAAACTGGAGTGCAATAAATATTTTGGTTTAAAATTTGAGAATCGTGTGACTCAATTGTGTGAATCGTGATCTCCGTTCCCATGGAGAAGAACCATGATTCACATTTTAGCAAGAGAGACCCCAAAGTAAGAATTGAAACAATAAACTACTGGTCAGAATTTAGGTTCATAATACTGGCTTTATGATTCAATTCTCAAGATATTTTTACAAATTGGAATGAAAATATGACTGAAAAGAAGATTTTTTAAAAAATCCTTGATTACAAACAGTGCAAAACAATGTGTGCATATACACATACTTAAAAAAATCTACATGTTCTATGAACAGAGGATAAATGATGTAAACAAAAATGTGCTATAGTTTGACTATATTTACAGTACAACTCCTCCTAAATATTATATATTACATGGGGAAATCGATGAGCTGGAGTATCTAAAGACACAACAAACAGCAAAAAGCAACTAAATATAGACTTTGCTGTGGTATGAAGTTAAACGAGGCGTCCCTCTATATTTAGACGGCAAATCTGTACAGCTGTTTTGTAACCATGGGAGGTTTGGTGGACCGTCAGAAGCCAGAGTGTCACTGAGGTTGCACAAAAAAAAAAAAAAAAAAAAAGGTCAGACCTAAAGTCAGTAAGGGTTCTGTATAAAAAGCCTACACTTGTCTGAGCTTTAATTTAACATCATCTGTGTAATTTAGGAACTGTGAAACTATATAGAGTACGCCTTGAAGAACCACTAAACACTAAATAGTACAGCCGAGTGCTTTCAATATTTAATATTTCAACTAACTTGAACAAATACAATTTTCTCTTCTGTATATAATTAGTTGCCGTACAAATAGATTTCAACTTATGACCATGGATGTATTAATACACAGGACTGATCCTCAATAGTCTCATGGCACTGCCTGAACTGTTTAGACACTATTAATTACTGCCACAAAATTTCTATACCCAAGGAGCACATTTCATCAGCGTTAGTAAGCCCGTAAGAAGACGGGGCTGACGTCTGATTTATTTTAAGGAGCCTGACGGTGTGTGTTGCATAATAAGGTGTAAAAGGTCTAAAAGTCTGCCTCCAGTTTATAATCCCGTGCAAGATGGACAAAAATGACAACATGAAAGATTTAAAAAAATAAATAAATAAAAAACGCTCAAAAAAGTTGAGTAACTTTAGCTAAAACAAAATAGATGGACTGAATCCAGGTTCTCATTCAGGAGGCGCTGCATCATCGGTCCGGTAATATGAAGGGCGCCGATTCGATTCTGGATTTTATACATTTTTATTTAATTAATATTACAATACACACGCTTACACCATCTCTAAATGGCCTAAGAGCATATTAGCCAAAAATCATTAGAAGCGTTAAAAGATCACCCCGTGTTGCCCGCAGACGCTCAACCCGCGCGCTCACTGTTGAGTCCTGAGACGTTTGAGGCGGTAAAACGTTGCCGTTTGTTTAGAATCGAACAGGTAAACTATTTACACGTTTTCATTCCGTGTGTAAGAGCAAATTATTTGCCAAGTTTGTTTAAAAATAATAATAATTTTATAATAATTAATAATGTGCTGCTCGGTAAAAACTCTTGTACTTCAATTAAAAAAAAAATTATTTCAATTTCAAAAACTTGACTTATTTAAAAGAGTAGTTAAAAATAAGGCCATCAGTGCATATACCAAATAAAATACAATAAATGATAAATGGAATTAGTGTATCAGTGTAAAAAGCTTAAATAAATGTCTGTATAAAATCTGTAAATAAATATTAACTGAATAAACTGTGAAAAAAGGTCGATGATAATAATAATAACAACAGCAGCCAGGTAGATTTTATTTTATAATTATTTTTTTATTATTATTTGTAGTTAGATCGAATTGTTTAAATGCTGCACTTGGTTTTTAAGTGAGAAAACTAATGTACAAGGTATGGACTAGATTTAATTACTCAGTAAACTTTTTTTAAAGGTTTAAAATTGTAACAGAATTGGGGGGAAATATTGGTAATATAATATATAATAATAATCCAAAAATTTGATTTTATTCGAATCGGCAGCTAATAATCCTGATGATATGGCATCAGGAGGTGACTGATGAACCTTTAGGATAATAGCCAGGGTTGTGAATGAAAGCAGTTCATATGTTTGGTGAACTGGAGAGACAGAAAGTGAAGGCGAGCGTTGTTAACCTGCAGAGTGGTGAGTTGTAAAGAAACAAGTTCCAGAATGTTCTCTAACTTTCTAGTCAAATTAGTCAGAGATGTAGCGAACAGCACAAGGATCAGCAAGAAATCGCCTGGATGAAGTAAAGTGCATGGTGTCTGTGGCGCTGGAAAATTCTGGAAAATTCCAGCAACCGTTTTACTTCAAGTTTGTTTATTTGTCCATGCTGTAAATTTGCTTTAGTGGTAAAATGCCACGTTCCTGAAAACTAAAACTAAGCAGTTGAAACTAAAAATGTTAAATCTCCCTGTAATAACTAGAATTATATTCTTTATGTACTTATTGTACCTGGACTTGTACTCGCGCAGATTTTTGGTTAAACGACGTCTCGTGTTACAGGTGGCGCTGTGATTGGTCACAAGCAGAGCAGCTGGAGGATCAGCAAGTCTTTCCCTCGCATTTCCTGGGGCCGTAAAGGCCAGCGCACGGAGCGTAAATAGACCGAGCTGTCCTCTCCGGGTGTACGATGAAGCACAGCTGACGTTACGCTGCTCACAGGGACGCGACCCCGAGGGATCGGATCGCAGCGCTCTCGTGTCCTGCCGGAGCGAGCGGCTCCACGCAAGAAGATTTCTCTTTTTTGAGATGTGACCCAGTAGCAAATACAGTAAACTTTTTGATCTTCTAGAGGTTATGGCACGGCGCCTGGCGTCAGGCAAAAAAAAAAAAAAAAAGGGTGCAGTAGGTATTTTTGGAAACGTCTACACAGAGAGCAAGTTGAAGCAAGCTTCACACCATGACAGTTGATGTAGACACTACACCGGCATTCTATGATATTTGTATACTAGAGGTCTTGATGTATATTATTGTGTAATAAAGCAGCTTTACAGGGAGGCTCAAAGGTCTGGACAAAAATATATTTCAAACAATAAATTACAACAAATGCTCACATGGACGTCCTCCGATTCAACAGAGCTTGTGTTCGGTATATGTTCAATACAAGAACACTGAACAGTCGATGCATTGGAATCGATAGTCGATTGCTCTGGCCTGGTTGTGCCTTCAAATGACACAAAGAAAAAAGGTTGAGTGGTGTTAGGTCTGGTTCCTGGTGTTAGCCATTTTAGGCCTGAAATTGAAATAAAAAATATCCAATATATCCAAGCAAAAATGCCAGTGGACCCAGAATGTCAGGTCACCGTGTACATTTCATTTTGTCCCTAATCAACAGTGCCAAGGAAAACCCCCCGAGAAGACATGAAGAAGAAACCCTGAGAGGAATCAGACTCGAGCAGAAAACCTGTCCTCATTTGGGTGACACCGGAGGGTGCAAATATAAATTATTTCTTCTCCGTAACTAAAAACTATAGAGTCAAGCTGTTAGAAATATGTCAAAAAGAACTTCAGAGATATTTCAGATTTGATTAGTGTTTTAGCTTTAACCAAAGTAAATAGCAATAAAGAAGTGTTCATTCGACAGGAACATCCACAGCCAACTTCAGACCACGTTTCAGTCCTGGATAAAAGGATGAACTTTGTCCCTTTACATCAAAGGACCATAATAGATCAATGATTTGAATGACTCGTTGTTTCAATGATGATTAGGTTAAACTATTCATTTATGATGGTAAAGAATAAGAATAAAAACTAAAGATTTACAAACGATAGTAAAAATTTTCTGTATTTTAAAAAAAGCTAACGTTTTCAAAAGACTTACTTAATCACATGACTAGGTCTGATAACATTTTTAGGAAGACACATGGTTGACGCAGAACTGAAAAACTGATGCAAGCACACGGCAACAGATTCGGCGAAGAAGAAGAGGAGATGTAAATGGCACACTTTTTCACGTAGGACACCAGGTTGAGAGATTGTTGTGATTGTGCACTTCGTATGAATGTATGTAAAAACACAACTCCTCCCAAAAATAAAAAAATGTATAATAAAAAATAATAAATATAATCTAAATAAAYAAAAATCTGTCCAGGACAAAAAAAAACTGAATACATCATTAAAATAACAAATCAGGATGATAAACACAGTATAGTATACGTCAGGACATTTCTATAAAAAAAATTTTTTTTTTTAAACCTATACTGCACCATGAAATACATATTTTTTTTAAATGTATTTAAACAACTTAGAAGTGTCTAAAAACACAGTATAAAACACTTGATAAAGAACAATTACAATCTGATCTTTTAAAATAAAATTTAGAATTAATAAATGAACAGAACCCAACTTAAACCTAGATTAAGTCAGATGAGGTCTCTAACAGTTACAGAGAGGCCTTTGACATTTCAGCAATTTTATTTTTACTCCATGACTCCACCCACCCATTCCCACCCCTGCTCTCGGAGCCCCGCCCCCAGGGTCCCTGGTGACTTGTAAAGTAGTGTGTTTAAAAACTACATTTACTGACAGGATATGCGTGCACAATTTCCAGACCAGAAATGAACATTCCAAACAGATTTTCTCAGCCACTTAAAATACTTTATCATTGTTTAAAGTCTCACGTTTAATCATATTTTATCCATCCTCCAGGATTCTTATTATTATTATAATAAAAAAAAAAGAAATTATTAAAAATGACTATTGCACCTTTGAGCAGTTGGTACAGTTGATGCATTTCACAGCAGTGATTCCACATTTATCTGAGACCAAGTCACTGCATCCCTTTAAACACTGCAGAGATTAAATTCATCCAATCTTAAAGTCCCCTAATCCTTCACACAAAGCTACAAACCTAGCTACAATACTTGCAAGCTTCTCTTACAACAACAAAACAATTGACATTTCATGTTAAAACTACATTATATTCCTACAGGATGTAATTCCGCACACTTTCACAGACTCCCCGGTTCATCATAATTAAACTCTTTTGTCATGTTAATTATTTATATTAATGCAAAACATACTTGTAAAATCCAGTGCAAAGTTTTAGCTATAAATCCTCTGATACACAAATTGAATTAAAGTGTAAATAATTTCAGTGCTCAGATGGACGGCCTCTGATTTAACAGCACTTGTGTGTTCAATATATACTTAATGCAAGTACACTGAACAGTCACTACATCAGAAATTATATTTCTATTAATGTAATGATTGCTCTGCGCCGATTCGGACTTCAAATGACCCAAAGAAAAAAGGTTGAGTGGCGTTAGGTCAGGTTCCTGGTGTTAGCCATTTTGGGTTTGAAATTAACATAAAAATATTTATCGAAAGGAAAAATGCCAATGGATTCAGAATTTTGTATACAACAGTGTATATTTAATTTGATCCCTAATGAGCAAGCTGGATGCAACAGTGGCAAGGAAAAACTCCCTGAGAAGACATTAGGAAGAAACCCTGAGAGAAATCACTCGAACAGAAACCGGTCCTTATCTGGGTGACACCTGAGGGCGCAAATATAAATGATATCTCTCTTGTAACATGTAAATAATTCCAATGAATGATGTTTAATTACACAAAATGTATATTACGTATTCATATAAGGCAATTTTCTTTAAAACTGGTATTTAATAAGATTTGAACAGACATTCTTTTTTTTTGGACTGATGCATCCATTAACCAATAAACTGAACAGAGCTAATAATTTATCATAAATTACAATTGATATATATTTAATGTATTTTAAACTGAAGCAAAAATAGGCTATAAAAGCAGTTGGTCAAATCACTTGGGGCTGACTAAATAAAAATCAATTACTCAATTCATTATTAATTCATATTTATTAAAGTCTCTTGGTCTGATGTCCACCAAGGTTAAAAGATTGTAGCTGCATTTTGCCCCTTTCCGGTCATAATGTTCTTCACTCTCCTGAAATTTATGCTGATTCAGCTAGATGAGAACTAGTGAGATCAGGCGCCGATGTCGGGACGATGAGGAGGCTCCAGTTCCCGGTCATCTCAAAGCTGTTCGGTGGGTGGAGTTGAGTTCAGACAAATTTCTGTGCAGGACACTCGAGTTCTTCTGCTCCAACATTAACACACCATGTCGTCACTGAGTTCACTTTGTGCACAGAGGTCCTGCCATGCTGGAACAGGTTTAGAAGTGGTGTATGACTATGAAGATGAGCAATGAATCTATGGCCAAGTCCTAACCTCCTGGCAGAGGCAGCCTCAACAACATACTAACCAAAATATACTGATACATAAAATTCTTGCTGACATCAATCTTGGAACGACCCACTGAACCTCTAGTCACTGGGTTTATGGGGATTATTATTATTTTTTTTTTTTAATAACCTATATAGTTGGACAAAATTTGGGTCAGGTAAAAACCTAACTAGTGTATACTACATCTAGCTGTATGAAATGCCCTACTTACTGAATCTGCTACAAGCCACAACGTCCCTCTAATCTAGGTGTTAAGCAGGTGACAATTCTTTTTTTCCCCACCATAACCCTTAACTTTTATTTAAAAAAATATGTAAGTTATAAAACTAAATCTTGTGTTTCTTGAGCAGTCGATCCACAATACTGGAGAAAATCATGTTTTAAGGTAGACATCAAAGTTTAACAAAATAAATGTAGAAAAAAACACACAATTCTAAATAATTCTGAATTAGTAAAAGTTTGATTTAAAAAAAAAAACTTGCATCTGGTTAATTTTGTTCAAACTTATACTATATGATGTGATTCAAATTAAAAATTTTAATCAAAGTAAAAGAAATGATAAAAATCTGCTTTAAAAGGCAAATGAGGACAAGAGCACACAAGGCTTTCGGGGGAAAAACATCAGAGATCTTGGATGCGATCAAACACGCTTTGAGCCAAGTTTCTTTAAAATACAACAGGACAACCTCCATACACAACCTCCTGACACGTCGAGATGGATTGCAAAGGAAGCGTACGAATACAAACAGTGCTTTTAAAATCATAATGCATTCTACAGCTAGAAAAATTATACACTGCTCATCATAGCAGCTTTTAAAAACTAACAAGAACTTATTAATAATAATAATAATAATATTAATAATATATTTTAACTAGAGAGGCACAGGTTTTTGAAGAAAAATGTGCTGCGTGTCGTAGCAAAACTCAGGCCTCTGGGCCCTTTATAATGACAGTCTACAGGATCAGATGCCAAGGTGCTTTAAAGTGGTTGCTAGGGCGTGGCCCTACTGATTCACAATGATCCTGAGAGACCGATTGGTTGCCTGAGTAAAATGAGCACACCCCCATGTCTCTAGGACAATGGGACACACAACTAGGATCAGTTTCAAAATTCCTTTGGAAGTTACTATAGCAGGGAATGCAACTGTGAGCACTTGCTGTTGCAACGGGGAGAACCTTCACCATAATAATATGTCAATGCGGCAAATTCGGGGATCTCTTGCGCCCCAGGGGTATAACTTAGACACCTTCTTACGGGGTTTGTTCTGATACAGCTTGCAAGCCTCTTCAAATGTCGTAAATATTATATTCCTACAAAATGCTTGCTCTGCGCTAGAATCCATCAAAATTGGCCTTAAATGCCCGGGGGGG
>QMIH01000267.1:62728-73651 GCA_003987875.1 Clarias batrachus | reverse complement strand
AGAGAAAAAAGAAAAATAAGCCAGCAAGATAATGCAAGTGATGCTTTCCTTCGCAAGCACCAGTAATAACAACAACTACAATAATAATAATAATATTAGTTATAAAGAATATTAGTTCAGATAATAATTTGACCTTCGCTATCAATGTTAATTATACAACAGTTTGTTTTGACCGAGTGCTGATAACAGAGGGTAACGTCACTGGGACGATTAACTGTATGTACCACTTGGCATCACAGGTCTTCTAATAACCATTAATTACAAAATAGTAGGTCGGTACGGTCGCCAAATTGAAGCGAGAGCAGACGCCTGCCAAAACACCTTCAAAACCAGTCACAGAAGCACTTTTAGCAAGAAAACCCATTATGAAAACGGTGTCTACGTAGTAACTGCTTCCAATTCAGACAGAATTCTCGCTGTGTTGTTTTATTTACGCCCTAGAGCGAGCTACGAAGCTACCGACATCTAACAAGACTGAAACCCAAATCTTTCTGTAACCTCTAATCAAGTGCACTACTTGGTGAGTGCAACGATGGATTGTACACCCTAGCGCACTAGCTTTCCATTTAACATTATTTAACCCCAGAACCCAGAGCTGATATTTTACAATGGAATAAGTGATAATATAAAGAGACTGTCCACCACATCCAGGGTTTAGGCTCCTCACCTTTTGACTACATAGTACTGGTGAGAATTTAATACTTCTTTCACCACTGTTAATTAGCGCCAGCTCTAGTCGCGGTTTGTTAGCTCTACCAACAAGCTAACAAATCGCGGAAGGATACGTGCTGGCAAAAGTAATTGGTTAAATAAACAAGCAAATCAGAAACTGTTGATGATAAATGGTATTTAGTTGTATAAAAGCAGTATCATACTCGAGGTCATGTTGTTGTGCTAAATATCAGCACGGTTGTGATATACGATATTGCTCGAGTATCCACTTATGCTATAAGCCATACCATGTTGTGATGCCAAATGAAGCTGCTCTATGCATTCCAACATGAAATGTATACCAAAATGTAATTTATATAAATGTATTACACTTTTTAGTATTTATATTAAAAAAACAGCTGTTTTGTATACAGGATGATTAAACACTAAGCTTATTAAATATATATTTATATATCATAATTTGCACTGCACCTAGTTCTGTACTTCCTGCTCTAGGATTGGCTGGCATTTCACAGAAAGTGAACTTCATTTATGAACATTTCTTGGGCCTGATAACACATTTGCCTGAAAGAGCTTTTAAAACGTCTGGTCATTTTTAGAAATCCAGATGATCCTACCGCGTGTGTYKAAAGAAACAAAGAAACAAACAAAAACCAAAGAAAAACTCTGCTTTTTTTTCGCATTGACTAGGGTTTAAAAATAAGTTAATTATATTTTCCCCATATGTGTGAATGTGATCTCAAATAGGAAGATCCCCACTCCAGCGGGCAGTAACTCATTTGCAGACAGTGAAATGAAGTGTATTACCCGGTCCCTCTTAAACAGATTGTTCGCGTCGCTCTACAGCAGCTGAGACATGAGTAAAGAGTTCTCACACAGTATTTTCCCCTCTCACACTGAACCACGCGTGTTGAAGTGACAGTTGTAGCTGTGCTCCGCTTGATGTGCTCGTTCCCTCTCGAAAAAAACCTCGATCTCGGAGCTAACTTGACGGGCTGCATTCCAAAACGTCACAGGATTTCACCCGCGGTACCGATCCGAGACACCCGTATTCCCGAACACAAGGTTTTAAAAGTGATCAATCAACACCTCTGACACAGCTCTGACCTCCCTTTTAATTTTTCTCAGACTTTCCCTTTCTTCTTTTGATGTTTAATGTCTGTGGGCGTGTCAGAGAGTGAGAGAGGCGGTTATGACAAGTCCTCACAAGCAACACAGAATAAGCAGTACATTTCTCTTCAAAAAAATGTTACAAAACCGTGCTATTAAGACAGCAAGACTGCATTTGCTTGTACTGACATGAATCTAGGTCCTCCCATCACCGTACATGCAAATAGGTAAAGCTAATTTTACCGTACTAACCCCGAGTTTTCAAGCGCAAAAAAAGGTTTTTAAAATAAAGCGGAAATGAAGAAAAATTATACATTTCCGACATGCACGAGTCAGATAATGAATATTAATGTATAAAAACCGGAAACCTGCTCGGTATGGTATGCCGGATTTCCGGAGGAAACACTTGCACTCATTCCTGTCCTCATATACACATAGTCCCGACTTACAAACATTCGAGTTATGAATTTTCACAGATACCAACGGACCATGGTTCTACAAACATTCATAGAGGCAAACAAAAATAGCAGGGGGAAAAAATCGCCAACACGATCCTGCCACGACTTGTGGAGCTGGTTACCGTGATGCTATTTACGCTTTGTGTATTTTCTGTAAAACTCTTTACTCWTTTTTTTTTAAKTGAAGCTTAAGTTTAACAAAAAAAAGACAAAAGAAATTGAATACAAAGATAACCAGAACCAAGTTATTTTGTGGACCTCAACATCATTAAAAAGTAACGGTAAATGGATTTTTTTTAAAAAGTAAAAAAAAAAATGTCAGTTATAAATATACAGTATAAAAATAACATGTAATTGCTATGGAAGGAAAGAAATGTTAAAGTACTGTGTCATAGAAGGTACTGTTCATGGAGAACTACTTAACTTGATTCTGATTCTCATTCTGTAAAGATGCTTTACGACATGACCACCGACACAATGACCACCGTTAAAACGCTATAGAAATAACATTTTATTTAAAAAATCTATTTAATCGAATTAACTTTCAATTGGTAACACATTTATAACAGTACTATGCTGAGTTTTTAATATGCAGTATGAAAGGATTTGTTAATTTAGTGAGCAAACATTTCACCTATTGAGGTTCATTTTCTACTCTAAGGACAGCCTGGCCTCATTTCCAAATTTCCAGTTCAAATGATTCAAATAATTCTCCTTGCTGGTTTTGTCAATCAGTAAAGTTCAGATTGTTTATATTACCCTCGTCCTACAATCACACCTGACTGTAATCTATACTGAACCATATCAACCAGGTAAAAGTTTAATCTTTAACAATTTTAAGCAGGTGTTTTACAACTCCAATAAATCGCAAATCCAATCTACGGAGCCAATGAAGTGGCGTTAACGAGCGGTGGCCCGAACAGGGACCCMTTGAAGGACACACCGGCCGGCTCTGATGTCGTAACGTCTCTCGACGTCCGAACTCCCTTCCGGCTGATTTCAATGAAAAAAAAAAAACTCTACCTCGCTCTGGCCTTCGGCCGGGAACCTTGAGTCACACGGACGAGTCCTAGTCTCCTAGTCTTAGGGTGATACTGGACGGAGACATCACTGAAGCCGTGAGTCATTTCGAGAGGCTTTGATAGCTTGTGTGTTTAATGCTGCTGGGAAATAAAAGCAGTAAAACAGACTGGGAAGGGACGAATGGTGGGTGTTGCTGCTTTTGAAGTAGAATTCGAGGCTGTGTGTAAGCTGCGATCGCGTAGAAACTGATGTGACGGTTAAATTGAGGTTAGGTCAAGCTAACTGGTCAAATTGTAGCAACAAACTGTACAATAGCTAAAACACTTACACAACGCTAGCAATCAATCATTAACTAAATGTTAGTACGAACAATTAAACAGGAACATAAACTTTACTTAGCAACAAAAACGGTCATTTTGTTTAACTAGATGCAAAAACAAAAACATCAGACTACAGTCAAGTTATTAGGAATAACACAATGATGCTGCATGATGAAGCAATCGCTGTTAGCAATGTTCAGGTAATTATTTTCCTACAGGATCCTACAGTCTCAACATTACAGATAAAAAGTGGTACAAATATGTTTTTCTTTCGCTCATATGCATTCCATATGCGATTTCCATAACAGTGTGAACAGCAGAAATCACCTGAGATCTGGTCTTTTTAATTCTGATTTCATCATCTTCCATAAGTGGTCGTATATCAGATGCAGGTCCGATTTTTTTTCTTGTAATGTCACCCAAGTCTGAAAGAACGTCATAATTTTGCACTGGGAAACAACACAAGATTAGAGGAGGATTTCTGTAGGGGCAAAATGAGGAAATGCACCACATAAACATCCGCAGTGATGTTGCAGTACAAGCACAATTAGAGGGTGTGTACCACAACATCATGAGCAAAAAAAAAAAAAAAAATGCCTAAACACGGCGAGAGAAGAGAACCTGACTGCAATGTCAAATGGAAGCTAAAGGTTTTTAAAGAGCAAAATTTGATGAAACCAAAAAAATGCCTAAATACATTTTTCTTCAGTATTTAGTACTGTACTCCTAAAAGTATCTAATAAGTATTGAAATCCATTGTGTTGGTAATTGTTTAAACGTCATGTCTTGTGCAAAGCGATGATAATCTACTCCAGTCTCTAGTCTAGAAGGTGACTATATTGTACCGATCACCCATAAATTCAAAAGAAGAAGCAGGGACACTCTTAAAAATTGCGAGTATTTGCAAAAGATGGAAMCAGTTGGAATTTTGAGCATCAGCTGTGCTATTTTTTTTATGGGAATAACAAAACCTTTTCTAAGTTTACCCAAATAATTAGAAAAGTGAGATTAGATTCTGAATCAAACACTGACAGGTTTCAGGATAAACTTAGCATGGAATAAGTGTAACCTAACCATGATGCCTTGCGTCTGCTGTATTTGACAAACTGCCACGGTCTCAGTGAAGGCTGTGTGCTTAATGGAGAATGCACATCCCGTCTATTCTCAGCATGGCCACATTTAGAGYCTTAACAATTTCTAATTTGGACTACAGCTGCACTCACTCCAGTGTAGGGCGTTTTGGAAAAAGCATACTGAGCYACAAAGAAATTGCGCATTTCAGGTGTAGGATCCACTCTGTGTGGAGCAAGGGGGTTCCGAACATATAATTGCTTAAATAAATGGGGTAAAATCTTTTCTTTTTCATTCAAAATATCAGATTCCATGTGCTAATATTGTACAGTGGAACCTTAGCATACAAGTTTAATTCGTTCTGGAGGCAAGTTCTTAAGACAAAAATACGCATTGTGTTACGAATTTTCATATAAATAAATAATGTTCCTTATTATACCCAAAAACATTACCAATATTAACGGTTTCCAAAACTATAATCATATTTTTGCATATAAAAACAATCAAATCTTTACAAAAGACATGTAAATCAAGAAATTATATGACATTAGACCTCAATTTATTAACCTTAATTTATGAGCCCCCTGGCACCAACTATTTTTTTGCGATGATTTCTTTCCTTTTTTCCACTTAAAGCGACTCCCTTTTCTTCTTGCTAACTTTCTTGGGACCCACGGGTCTATGTCTTTCACTAAATCTAGCAAGATACAAAAATGAATGAATAAGTAAGTAAATAAATTCATAAAAACTCCTAGACTTGCTTAGCTTTCCAACGTCGCAAACAAGCCGCTGCAAATCCCTTACAAAGGAAAACTCAAAAGGAAGGACATTCATATGCCGAGGTTCCACTGCACATTCAGACAAACCGCTACTGTAATCTTTCCACCTATTAAAGTTCCTGGATTTTAAAAATCTCTCACATAGCCGTTTCAACTACTGAAAGGTGTGTGCTGCTAACCAGGTTTCTGTGGTTTCTACATATGAACGGATATAAACATTTGAACATAAAGTCGAAGGAGTTTCCAATCTGAGTCATAGTTCATAACGATGGCCAGGAACTAGAAAGAAAGTTTTTAAGAGTGAGCTTAAGCGTGTCAGTGTTTAACAACACCATGCTTGTAATTGTTCATCGTTCTTCCCTGGAAACCTGACCTGACAGGGCTGTTTTGCCTTTGACAAGACAACAGACATTTTTTTTTTTCTATAATCACAACAAAACTGGTACGTCAGTACAAGGAATAATACGTTGACTTTTAAGTCATATGATGTTACCCAAATATATCTTACGGACATATAATAAACTGCATAAACTTTACATTGCCTATGTCATGTCCTGGTACATAGGATTTCTGCTCAGTGCAAGTCAGGTATCACATTGCTTTTTTTACCCTCCTTTTGGGAGTGATGGACACATGTTGGGATTTTTGTACTGCTATGTTTTTTTTTTTTTGCTTTTCCCTCTAGTAAACCTTACAACACATGTGCTRGCACTCTCCGTTCCATTTGAAGTGTACTGACGAGCTGGTACATTGAAGGTATTGTGAAAAGTTTCAAAGGAATAAAAGAAGAAAAATGATCCATAAAAAAGCAAAATGGCCATTGAGATTGGAGATTAGAGCGGTTACCCAAGCTTAAGACACAAAATATTTTGTTGCATATGCAAATTTGCCCATGGTATATTAAACTAACATTAGCCAGGAAGCTTTAGAGGGTGTGAACCTGTTTAATTTTTATTTTTTTTGTAAGGTTTATTAGTTGTTTGTGTAAGGATGTCAGGTTAACATATTGTATTTTTTGCAAACAGTTGTTTTGGGAGGCTGTGATATTGCATATTACTGGTTACTGGGTGTAGCAGATGGTCAAGCAGAAGGCTGGGATAGACACCCTTGTTTATGCTGTGGCCTGCCTAAATGGGCCGTAACAGTAGTCCTTATACTATAAACCTGAAATTTGGACAAAAATGTAAGGTGATTAAGGGTTTTGAATTCCCTGGTGCATATACCATTCACATCTTTACCAAAAGGTTAAAGAAAGGTGCATGGCTTCCATACCATTGTCGAGTTGTTGGGGCTCTATGGTGACTTGAACCAGCCTGTCGGCTCGACAGTCCAAGAGCAAGTACAAGCAGACGATCCACAAAGCTGCCAGCTTGCTGAAATCCATTACGAGACTTCTAGCACAATCTGCGGAGGAGAAATGGTTAGACCGGTTTAAATTTAAACGTCATTTCTGCTGAGCTGCCTTGTCGGACAGGCGCAGACAAACCCGACTGACATTCTGGTTCAAAAGTTCACTTCCTGACTGATCATAATCCTATCGTTAACTCAATGAGACCAGGGACAAGGAGAGAGAGAGAGAAAGAAAACAAACACTTGGTGTAATGCAATTTTAGGAAAATTTTACACATATTGCAATTGGAATTTGCAACCATTAACTGTACAATTTAGTAATTAAATATAGTTATCGAGGCTAACAGCAAATAACGGCACATATCTCATTAAGAGGATTAAGAGGATGTTTGCCAATATCTATATTACCTTACCTAAGTATTTTAAAAAGAAATAAACAAACAAATACTTAAATTATGGTATTATATACATATTTAGCGTTTCCCAAACATATAACYAACTTGGACGAGCCAACACTTTAAAAATCTGTCTGGGAGAAAGATGCCATCGGTGATTGATTAACCAAAGCAAACTGTGGTTTTCTGATATCTCATGTAGAACCAAAATTATTATTATTTGTAAAACATGTACATTTTACTAGTACTTAAATATGGGAATAATGTCACAAAAATGTTAAATTCACAAAAAGCACCTATTTTATCATTATTGATTAGAAGCAAATGGGATTTTATGAATCTGTGTAATTATCCCCCCCACCTCCCCAGTCATGTTTGTATATTCAGTTAAATTGAAATAAAATTTAGTTCACCATATTGCCTAGGTTGCTGGAAAAAAAGGATACATGACTCCATGATGCCATATATATATATATATATATAAAAACATAATAATGCAAAAAAAATGTGTTTTGACAAACAGTGTCATATTTGTTCACCAAAGCGTGTTTACTTATTAATTTTTTTACTTCATCTTACTCTTCACATATGTGTAGAATGAGGGCAGGGTTAGTATGTTGAATATGAATTCTCTGAAAATAATAGAAATAATAAATCAAAATTCCCAGTCACTGGTCCTAAACCCGGATAAAATGGGAGAGTTGGTGTGCGGATTGGTTGGTTCGCTGTGGCGACCCCTTGACGGGAACAGCCAAAAGGCTAACAATGATCATATAAATCAAAATATTCTGTCAAAGGTCATGTATTTTGTATGTAGTAGATCAATTTATAATATTTTGATAGTAAAAGTTGTAATTCTTCCTAGAATAAAATGATAATATTTATTAGGGATGGGAATCACCAGTCACCTCCCGATACGATTTTCTCACATTACCCATGTGCCGATTCAATTAAAATTGTGTTTCTATAAGTATTACAATTTTATAAAAATCCTGATTTGATATTACATTTTTCTTCAATTCAGTTACAATTTTAAAACTTCAAGTAAAAAAACTTAATGATCAATTAGATGTGGCCTATTTCTTATAAAATTTGTTTTCTCACATAAAAACCAAGGGTAGCAAATAATTTTAGTTTAGACAATAAAGACGTGATACTGCGAGAATAAAGTCGGTATTTTTGCGATAATTAAATKGTGAGGATATAATCGTGATACGATTGTTTTGCCAAATAACATTTCCACCTGTGAGGTGATTAGTTAGCAAGGTTAGCTTAGCTCCCAGTGCTGCTATTCCTTTAGTTTATAATTCCTTTAGTGTCATTGGTCAACATTATTTTATTTCATAAATAACATATTGCGCATAAACGACAAATTTGTTCTGGTTTTCTGATAGACATTTTGAAAAACATCCAAGAACAAAAGCAAGACTCCAGAAAGAAGAAGGCATCAGTGACATATCACGACATTTCACGTTAGGCTAACCATGCTAACAGAAAAACGCCATGACACAACGTTGCGTTGCCAGATGGAGCGGAATTCACGTCACGCCTGAACGATTTCGATCACGCCAGATTGATTGGACATTTTAGTTTATGTACTGTAATGTAATATTCGAATGTTGTGTAAGACATTCTATACATTTCTAATCGCATCAAATCGTGAAAATATATAATTTATTACACTCAATCTGGCAACCCGCAGATACTTCACAAGCTAGCTCGCGATTGCAACCATAATTTTTGTAATAACTGACAAGTTATTTGAACAGTTATGAACGGATTTTTACGGCTATTTTTAACGGACAGTACGTGTATAGTGTAGACTCGTAGCAAGATACGCTAATCTTAAATATATTAAAATACGTAGTTTTGGACAATAAAACTGTAGATTAGGTTAACAAAGAACACTTTCAACGAAATGGACTGTATTGTGAAATTAATATAAAGTGCCCTACCTCAGGTTTGCGTCGACTTTTTTTCCAGTAGATTCAATATGAATGGATCCTTTATGTCCTAATCCAGATCCCAGGAGAGTCCCGACCACAGCTCCCCATTGAGACACCCTGCAGAAACAGCCGACAGCTTGGACGCTTGTTATAACATTGAATAAATACAGTCCTGGTGTGTGTTTAATTCAGAAATAAGAGATTAAGCTCAGCTCGTCGCTTGTTACAGATCGGCTCAGTGTTTAGTTCAGATCAGCTCAGCTCAGCTGCATTGCAATGGATCATTGCATGGAGTGCCTGTACACCAGCCAATACAAAAGCTGAGTGTGTGTGAGGGGGGGTTTAACCAGATAAACTCAACGCAAACGTGTACCGGTCCTTTTCATAAATCCCCCAGATATCCAAATTGAGCGTGCATTTAAGGGCAAGCTGTGTATCTGTCCTCTTTTTTACCCTCACACTCGCCCCCGCTTCCTCACTCCTCACTAGCACGCTTCTCTGAAAGACTGCAGACAGGGTTGCCAGATCTTTCAACACTGACTCTGAAACATAAAACTAGATCCTTCCACACTAAATCGATCGTATTTAATCACTGACGTTAATCTATGTTGCATTGAAATTTATTTTAGTTCAATTGAAATGTTCAAGAAAGTAATATATATATATATATAAGAAAGATTTACCTGTTCGTAATGGCGTGTTGTCGTCTACAGAGTCGACTCCCTGAGTCGACTCTTTTAAGTCAACCACTTTCACAAATCAGCCATAACATTATGCAAGTGAACCACTTTCACACATCAGCCATACCATTGTGACCACCTGCCTAATACACTGTAGAGTAGGTCATAACATGATGCACTCTGTGTTCTGACACCTTTCCACCACAACATCAATTTGATCTACATTAACACATCTATTGGATCAGATTACACTGACCAGTCTCTCCATGTGCATCAGTGAGCCTTGGCCATGCATGACCCTGTTGTAAGTTCACTGGTGGATTACTTTTAGTAGGTCCTGACTACTGCAGACCAGGAACATCCCATTTGCAGTTGGAGTTGCTCTGAATCAGTCCTCTAGCCAATCAAATCCTTATGCTTGCCCATTTTTTCTGCTTCCACTTGCACTTCACACTTGCTGCCTATTACTGTATATCCCATCCAGTTCCAGGCGCCATTTGTAGCGATATATTATAAATGTAGCTACTACAAGAAGGCCAAATTGTACTGGCTAGACGAAAACTCTGCCGTGGTCAGCACGTACCAAAAGTGATCAAAGTAAGGAAAACCGGTGAACAATTACACTGGCTTTTCAATTAATGCTATTTGGCATGCAACCCAGATGTTAGCTCATATGCTAAAGCAGAATAAGTGGAAATATGAAATAAATCTCCTAAATTTCTCACGACTGTCCACCACATCCATGGTTTATTCTCCTCCTATTTTGACTACATAGTGCAGATAAGAATTTAAAACTACTTTTACCAATATTAATTACACTGTACTGTATAAATGTCAGTCACCAGCTCCTCCAGTCATGGTTAGTTCGGTTTACCAATGATGTGTGTTGGCGAAGCAAAATTACTAGCTAAATAAAGAAATACATCATGATCTGTTAATAATAAATGCTCATGTTTGTAGCTTCAGAACTCGTACTTGTACCTACAACCACATCACAGCTATGCTAATATTCAGCAAAGCATAATGACCACAAGTGTGATAATGCCTAATTATGCAGCTGCTATAGATGGTAGACAAATAGGTCTCACTTTTCAGGGGCCAGTGGTGGCACACTGTAAA
>QMIH01000267.1:57852-62660 GCA_003987875.1 Clarias batrachus | reverse complement strand
ATTTTTTTTAGTTTTAAAAAGGGTTTTTAGTTGTCACTGCAAAATGTGTGAATTACTCTTTCTTTATACATGTCTATACAGAATAGATAGCAACATGCAGCTGTTAAATTTTATAAAATCAGTGCCCAAAAATGTAAATCCAACAACTGAGATTCTTTTCCTTTTTTTTTTTTTTACCATTCTATACGAACGAATCTTGAACAATTCCTTAGACCAAAACTACGGCACAATGTGGTCTAACAGATTTCCTAACATTCCTTCTCTTAGCATTTATCTACAATTAGTTCTCCTTTTAAGGTTGGCAAGGTTTAAAAATATCATTTTAATAAATAACTGTGATTTCATTGTATTGTCATTGAATCTCTCATTAAAGATGTATTTGACTTATCACATTTTTTTTTTACTTCTAAGGTTTGTATGTACGTATGAAATAACAGACATTAAAATGACATTTCTTTCTCCAAAATGTGCATGACTTGGAAGTAGCACTAAAGATTTATTCATGCAATAACGTGATGGCCATCTCTTAAATTGTTGTTTTATGTAAACACTCCTTTAATTTAAAAAAGTACAGTTTACATCTCTTTTTTGCAGAATCTGTTTGCTTGCATCTCATTTTTTCAACCTTGTGTCAGCCAGGTTCATAAAAATGAAAAAAAAAGAAAAAAAGAAGAAGATTAAAAAAAAAAGGCTAAAGTCTGTTATATCTATCGATTGAAGAAAACTCTACACCCTTGAAAAGAAGTAGTCGAAATCATTGTTGTGCTATAGAGCGAGCATCTACAGTATCGCTTGTATAGTTAGTTTGCTTTGCTAATCTGCCAACAAAGCTGGTACTAACAACACATTTTCACATGGATTAGTGTGTTATTTAACTTGTGTTAGCTAATACTGTGTAAAACATCACTACCAGCTAGACATCCACAAGAGACTAATCATAAACAACAAATGGCAAAGTACGGTTTTAAGGTTTTGAGGTGTAATTCATAACTGTTTTGTCTCCTTGAGTCTTTGAATGTGGACGAACAGTACTGTGCAAAAGTCTTAGACACCCCCTGTCTTACAAACTTTGGTATAGATTTGTAAACATTCATGACTTGAGGCAGTAAATTAACATTTCTGATTTTCAGACATCAGTATTCCACTATAAAATTAAACCTTAAAGAAAAATATTTGTATGCCAGAAAAGAAAGTACCATATTATATAAGTGACCACTTTTTAGACAAAAACACAAAATGTTTTTGAAGTTGCTGGGATTTTCATTATAAAACTGCACAAATGGTGCCAGAGACCCTCTCGTTTCAGTAACGATTCATTAATGACTGTTTACTGGGCTTCATAGTTTTTCTTTTAAATTTGTTGATGGCATCCTCGCTCTACAGCATTTATTTGCATGTACATAATTTTGCACAATACTGTATATAAGACATTTTCTTATTAAACCAGGCTTTACATGAAAAAATTTTGTGCTACTCTATGTTAACCTAAGTGTTCTGAGCATGTTTAAGATACCCTGTGAAGTTCAGAAGGTTAAATGTGCAAAATTAAATTTAAGGTACTTTTGACTTGGACGTAACCCCTACTGTTGGCGACTGTGGCCTTGCACCTCCAGAGTCAGGGTTTGATTCCTGCCTTGGGGTCTGTGTGCATGGAGTGTGCTTTCTTTCCCTGTGCTTGGTGGTTTTCCTCCGTGTTCTCCGTGTACTCCGTGTACTCCGTGTTCCTCCACAGTCCAAAGTCATGCAAGCTAGGTTAATTGATGTTCCCAAAGTACCCATAGTGTGTGAATGAGTGTGTGTGCGTGTGTGTATGTGGTGTGTGCCCTGCGATGGATTGGCACCTTGTTCAGGGCGCACCCCCCTCGTGCCCTAGGTCTTCAGGGCCCCCAGGATAAAGCGGTATAYACGATGAGTGAGTGAATGAGTGAGATCTGCGTGGGAGCTGAAAGAATCGACTCTATTGGTGAACAACTGACTCAAATGATCCGACTCAATAAATAGATTCAGAAATCCAACCCTGCTCAATAAACTTGTTTAATATACAAACCCCTGCACCCCTCATGTACCCCTACCATTCTAAATAACATAATACCTCCAATACATTGGGCCTGTTTAAGTTTATTCAGCAGATTTCCGTTTATTTTATTCACATGCTGAAAGAAGGGTGAAGGAGTTAAAAAGCTTTACAATTAGGTGAAAGATGCCAACCTGGCAACACTGACTGCAGTGATCGCTTGTATTCTGATGCCACCTGTATTTAAATAATCCCGCCTCCTGCCTATGATTGGCTAATAGTACCCTCTTTCTGTACCATGACTGGCTGGTTGTCCAAACTAACGCGGTCTAATTGGCAGACTGCTAATAAAAACGAAGGCTCGGTGCGGAATAAGGGTGGTAAAAAAAAAAAAAAAAACTCCTGTTGTGCCGCAAGGGGAGTTTTAGTATAAATGCTGCTACACTGCCATCTACTGTACAGGTGCTAAAATTACAACAGTTTTCTTTAAAATAAGGAATGCAGAATTTTTTTGTGAGAAACAGCGCCACTCAGTGGTTAGTCGTTGGCAAAGGAACTTAAGAGGTAATTATTATTATCCTAAATCCTTACATTCCATTTAATTCTAATTCTATTTTTTTAAATTCAAAGTCAAAATGTTATTATTTTTTATGAAAATTTTGTTTACACTTTTTACACACACACACACACACACACACACACACACACACACACACACACACACACACACACACACACACACACACACTAAGATATTAGATATAAGATATTTTGAAACAGTTGAAAACACGTTGTTTCTTTTCTTTCTTTTTTTTAAGGAAATACAATTAACAAATGTGCAATTCTACATCAGATCTGGTCTTCACTATTCTTATTCTTAATCTTCACTATTCTTATTGTTACTGGTTGCTGCATTCTACTTTTGTTGGCTGTTGCATTCTACTTTTGTCTGTCTTATGTGTATATATTTATCTTTGTTTTTACTTTCATTGTTTGTATATTTTTTACTCTCTTCGCTTTTGAAGCAGTCTCTAGCAAAAGAATTTTCTCCGGCCTAATCTGCATGTCTTTGGACTATGGGAGGAAACTGGAGCACCTGGGAGAAACCCACCAAGCATGGGGAGAACAAGCACACTCCATGCACGCAGGAACCGAACCCGGACCCTGGAGGTGCAAGGTGACAGTGTTAACCACTAAGCCACAGTGACAGCATTGACTATGGGTGCTATTGTATTGACTATGGATAACATTCAATGCCGAACATTATATTGAAAAACTTGAATAACTCCACTCCAAACATGGCATGTTCCCTTACAAAAAAATATAACAAAATGAATACATATAAATAATTCTATAGGGGGGAAAAACGTATTAATTATAAAATAAATACAAAAAATGCTTTTCGTTTTTTTTTTTCTGCATGGTTACCCCTTTGTGTGCAAATGACCGTTGCATGTTATACTGTACTGTATATTCATTATTTACAGGAATAGGAAACAAAAGCCACATTGGACAGGAAACTGAAAATAATGTCCACTACATGTTATACTGTATGTTCATTACTTTCAGTTTCTTTCCCAATGTGACTTTTGTTTCTTATTCCTGTAAATTTCTCAATTATAATATTATACGATATGCATCTTACTACTGGCTTTACTGATATGAACATATGCTGCCATGGACACTCCTTCCTCTTCTTTGTCTTAAATTTTATTCATTATTATTATTAATAATAATAATAATAATAATCATAATAATAATAATAATTTTTATTTATATAGCGCCTTTCCAGAGCTCAAGGACACTTTACAATGAATAGAAAAAGGGGGACAAATAGACATTGAAGTAATTAAATAAATAAATAAATAAATAAATAAATAAGAAAAACTAGGAGACAGATATATGAATCGAGCTGTAACATTCAGAAAACAAGTACGTTTTGAGTAGAGATTTAAATGCTGAGATGTTATTAACAGAACGGAGAGAGTGTGGTAGAGAATTCCAGAGCTTAAGTGCAATAACACTAAATGATCTGCCCCCCATTGAAGAGAGGCGGTACCGAGGGACAACAAGAAGGCCAGAGTCGGAAGAACGTAGTGAGCGAGATGGGATGTAGGGGACGAGCAAATTGAGGAGATAAGAGGGAGCCAAGCCATTTAAAGATTTAAAAACAAGGAGAAGAACTTATGAATTTAATACGGTAGTTAACTGGAAGCCAGTGGAGATCAAACAAGATTGGGGTAATATGAGCAGAGCGTTTAGTATGAGTGAGTATTCTAGCCGCAGAATGTTTAATATATTGTAACCTAGAGATGGAGCTGGCAGGTAAACCAGTGAAAAGGGCATTACAGAAATGGATACGTGATGAGACAAATGCATGGATGACAGTTTCAGCATCTTTGGTACTGATGAAGGGACGCAGTTGGGCAATGCGACGTAGATGGAAGAATGCAGATTTAGTGACAGATTTAATGTGAGACTGAAAGGAGAGTGTGGAGTCGAGGATCACTCCTAAATTTTTGACAGAAGTTGATGTTTTGATGTGAGAGCCAGCAATCTCGCAGGTGAAATTAGTGGAAAGGTTGCTGGTGAGTGCTGGGGAGCCAATGAAAATGATCTCAGTTTTATCCATGTTAAGTTTCAAAAAGTTTAAGCTAAGCCAAGCTCTAATGTCCTTTACGCATGCAGAGATTTTGTCAATTTGGACAGATGTAAATTGTAAATAATAGGGGGCCAAGAACAGATCCCTGGGGAACACCTCGCTTCAGGGGGACAGTGGGTGATCGAAAATCCT
>QMIH01000267.1:50352-55352 GCA_003987875.1 Clarias batrachus | reverse complement strand
GAAAGTTACTTTTAAATGAACATTTATTACAAAAAAAAAAAAAAACATCAATGTGTTAAGTTGTCTAGTTTTGTGTCTGTCTGTCCTTTTTTTAATTTTTGGATGGATGTTACCTCAGTTTAATGCTTGTATACTGTTCGAGTGGACAAAAGTCAATTTTACAAATGTGTGTTAACCTGCTAAAAACCCATTAGGCGTTAATCTGGCAGAAATCTGTAAATCAGCTGAAATATTGGACTGAAATCAGGTTTTTAAAACAAAATACACTCAGACCTGAGTCCTACGTCCTGAGCTTAAGAACAGAAACTTTTTCTACAGTTATGTTTCCGGGAAAGGTTGTGTAAGAAAGCAGTGCTAAAAACACTCCAGTGCTAAAAGTCAACTAAAAGCTCAGTAGCTTATTGCCTCACATAATGAACATCACATTGCTGGATGGTTTTTGTGCCGAGGTGTAACGGATCCGAGTTTAATCAGTTCAGCTTGCAGTTGTATTTTGTTTGTCAACATGTCTGCGAAGATCTTGTCATCATATCATCATCATCATCATCATCATCATCATCATCATCATCATCATCATCATCAAAATAAAGAGAACAGTGCCTTATACTGTACATCCCATACAGATGAAAGCAAAGTGTTACAATGTTATTTTAATGCATTATTAAAACAAACAAACAAACAAACAAACAAAAACAAAAACCTTCAGATGGACTGAAATGTTCCATCATGTTCGTTCTTAGTCTACGCTACTCCATAACCAAATATTATTATATTTGGATCTAATTTTCTTTCTGTCAATGCTAATATTTACTTCATTTTTATCATTTGCTTAATTTTTCTTAATTTTTCAGACATTTCCCCCCGTAAATCACTTTGAACTGTTTTAAAATGTATAACAGGTGCTATAAACATGCAATGCATCAATTTATTTATTTATTTATTTATTTATTTACTTAGTTACAGAAGGAAGTTCAGAAGTTTGAGTGGGCACTTTTGGACCCTTGAGCAAGGCCCTTAACTTGTTTGCATCAAAAAGTGCTGCATCATCAATAATCCTTAAATAGGATGTGTGAGAAATGCATTTCTCTGCGCTGCAATGAAAATAATAGTAACTTTTATAGTTTGTTTGTTGAACTGATTAGTGAATTAGTTTATTTAGAAAACAAACAAACATTTCACTAAGAGCAGTACATTTCCTGTAACTCATGAACCCTGAACCAGAAACTACGAATTACGAATGCTGGTTTTATATACTATTAATGAATGTCCACGTTTTCTTCCAGGGGCTGTATTTGAAGAAGCCGGACCACAATGCAAAGCATCAAGTGTGTGGTGGTTGGAGACGGAGCCGTGGGGAAGACCTGCCTTCTAATCTCCTACACCACCAATGCCTTTCCTAAGGAGTACATCCCTACTGTGTTTGACAATTACAGCTCAGAGATCACAGTGCAGTCCAAACCCATCAGTCTTAACCTGTGGGACACGGCCGGTCAGGAAGCATACGATCGCCTGCGCACGATATCTTATCCCCAGACCAATGTCTTCGTCATTTGCTTCTCTATCTCCAGCATGACCTCCTTTGAGAATATCAAGCTGAAATGGTATCCGGAGGTAACAAAACACTGCCCCAATGTGCCCATACTTTTAGTCGGAACAAAGAAAGATCACAGACAGGATCCGGAAACTCTGCAAAAGTTAAAGGAACAGAAACTGACTCCTGTCACGGAGCAGCAGGGAAGGGCTCTGGCTCGTGAGATCAAGGCCGTCAAGTACCTCGAGTGCTCGGCTCTCAACCAAGATGGCGTGAAGGAAGTATTCGAAGAGGCCGTCATCGCCCACCTCAACCCAAAGCCTGAGCGTAAAAAGATATGTGTGTTTTTATAAAGTCGGGTTATAGAACATGTGTTTATCTTTTCTTTCTCTCCCGAAGGACTCAGTTATGAGCTTATCTGAAAAACGGACTATAAGGCAATCTTTTAAGTTTTTCTCTTTTTTTATGTATTAAACTAACATAAATAACTAGATAAGGACGTTTTAAACACAGACTCCAGATTCCTCTGCTTCCATTTCTAGCATAAATGGGCAGATTTTATCCAGCTATACTTTTTCTACCCGACCATGAGAGAGAAATATGAGCTTGTAAATTCTAGCTGTTTCATCTCTCCGGTCCATACTGTACATGTAGGTGTCTCAAAGAGATAGGTGCATGGGACTTGCATTCATTTCTAACAAATTTTATTTGATCCAAATATTTCCAAATACTAGGAATCAAACTTAAACTACCGTACACCTGAACAGACAGTTACTACAATACAGTGTTTTTTTTTTTTTTTAATCCCACAAGCTATTGGATACTTGCTCATACCACATGCTTGTGCACCATCCTACTCTCAAATCCCTAGTGAACATTTCTAGCAAAGTGTCGTTTAAAAAAACCTCTTACAACTGTCCTATGACCAGGTCTCATGATTGTAACGAAACACACATGAAATTAGTCATTGCTGATTTTTTTTTTCCATTTTGATGCTGAATCACTGGCATAATGGATGTGAATACTCCGTTAGTCATCAGATGTGGTGGTGTCGGAGTGTCCAGGATCCAGTGTTCTGTTGGTGAGACTTGCATCAGCAAAAAATAAAAATACCACCATGGTCTTTCATTCCATACTGCAATGCTGTCTAGTTGAGTGGGAGTTCAGTTAAAATGTCAWATGTATGATTGTATATAACGCGCATGATTTTGTTCGTGTGATATATGCTATGAAAAGGCCTATGAAAGTGCATTTCATCATGCTCCACATGGTTACGACCTGAAACTGCGGCATGACAAGGGAACAGCGTTTGACAAAATGTGAAAATACAGTACGTGTATCCTGTGTACAAGAAAATAAAAATGAATGCACTACATGTAAAAATTTAACATAACCAGTACATTTGCATTATTTCAGTATAATTTTTGGATATTTTCCTATTCAGTGTAGATTTCCGTCAAGATAATCAAAATCTTGTTAATACCATGAATAAATAATCACAAGATTTTGATTTTAAACAAACGTAGATGACGACATTAATGATAATTAATGTCTCATTTTGTCCTAATGTCATCTCAGTGAATACAAATAACACTTAAAATATATTTTTTTAAAATATGTTTTTAACATTCAGATGTATGTGAAAGATCGCTGACTCAGTTGTCTTCAGGACACAGTTACTAAAATGGAGAACTATCCACTTAAATACCTCTTTGCCAAAGCATAGCTGTCAGATTCAGATTGAATGTGAAAGAGGAACCCGACAGAGTCTTCTGATCACTGGAAATGAATAAGCTGGTTTCTTTTACCACAAACAGTCGACTGCATGATAAGAAACCTAAAAAAAAAAAAATAGTCCCTAAGAAGCTCTGCAGAGAGCCCTTTGGAATTCAAATGAAGACAAAACTAGTTTATGTTGCTGCCAAGAATTAAAATGTTGCTGGTTTAAAAAAAAATGGGATCCATTTTTAATCTTAATTGTGTTAAAGCAGGGGTCTCAAACTCAGTTCCTGGAGGGCCGCAGCCCCACAGAGTTTTGTTCCAACCCTGCTCCAACATACATACCATGTAGTTTTCAAATAAGCCTTAATGACTTGTTTAGTTGGATCAGGTGTTTTTAATTATGGTTGGAACAAAACTCTGTGGGGCTGCGGCCCTCCAGGAACTGAGTTTGAGACCCCTGTGTTAAAGGCCAGGGCCCGTATTCACATGAACTAAAAGTTGCTCCTAGTGATGAAATTCTAAGAAAATGTTTAGAATTATAACCTTTTCTTAGAATTTCCCCTTAAATTTAGGACTAAATCTTAATAAAGATAAAAATGATTCATGAAACACTGTAGAGAGGAGGACTTTTAAGAGGCGTAAAAGTTTCTATCGCAGAGGACAGAATGGAAGAAAGAAGAAATATTCTCCAAACACTGAACTTAAAGCTAAAAGTAAACACTGCTCTTCTGTCCAATTTTTTTTTTTTGTATTACTTCCTTTCATCCCTCTTGGATTGTTGACTACATACCGTCCAAAAGGTTGCTTCAAAATTAGAAACGTTTTCAACATTTGACTGTTTAATTATCTTTAAGATATTTAACTTTGCATAAAGTAGGCTGTAGTCATGATTATACACTTTCTTCACATACAAACATTAAGATTTCACTGGCTGTGAAGATTTCAAGACCTTTATAGAGGTCAGGGTGGAAAGGGTCCTAAATTTAAGGGGGGAAATGTCATAATTCTAAGAATTTTCTCAGAATGTCATCACTAGGAGCAAATTTTAGGCTTTGTGAATCTATAGATTCACGTCGAATATATTAAGCTTTGTGAATATGGGCCTAGAGGCTATTTGCTTATCAACCAATCACAGTCCTTGAATTGCTGCATCATCCCTATCAACGGGGTCGACCACACCTCCTCACTAAGATAAAGGGTTTTGTACTTTCCTTACTCAGAGTTGCTCTGAGAAGTTTCCTACATCATTTTTAGTCTAAGACTTCCAGCTAGGACTTTTTAAGCTAAGATAGGAGCTCTCTGAGAGAATTCTGAGAAGCTTTGTGAATACGGGCCCTGGAGTGCAGTGAAGCAACTGAGGGATTTGTGGATGTATATCAATTTGTACTTAAAGATTTATTAGGTAAACAAACAAGTGTTTATGAAAGTAAAACAGACCAAAAAAGTAAAAAAAAACATATAATCACATTAATTACTCAATTCATTCAGTCATTCCTTTCAAGTCCTATGAGATCCCAATGATGATAAACTTCTCAGGTGTCTTGTGAATATTTTTTAAATAAAACTTCAACAGAAGCATACACACGTGGACAAAATTGTTGGTACCCTTCGGTCAATGAAAAAAAAACTCACAATGGTCACAGAAATAACTTTAATCTGACAAAAGTAATAATAAATAAGAATTCTATGAATGTTAACCAATGAAAGTCAGACATTGCTTTTCAACCATGCTTCAACAGAATTATTT
>QMIH01000267.1:19601-31779 GCA_003987875.1 Clarias batrachus | reverse complement strand
AACTCTTTCCTTCGCTTCCTCTGGTCCATGTTGAGTGTGGTACATACCATGTCACCAAACAACACAGTGACTACCTGGAGCCCTATATATAGGCCCACTGACTGATTACAAGATTGTAGACACCTGTGATGCTAATTAGTGGACACACCTTGAATTAACATGTCCCTTTGGTCACATTATTTTCAGTATTTTCTAGGGATACCATCATTTTTGTCCAGGCCTGTTCCATGAGTTTATGTTTTTAAATAATTCTGTTGAAGCATGGCTGAAAAGCAATGTCTAACTTTCATTGGTTAACATTCATAGAATTTTTTTTAAATTATTACTTTTCTCATATTAAAGTTATTTCTGTGACCATTGTGAGTTTTTCTTTCATTGACCGAAGAGTACCAACAATTTTGTCCAAGTGTGTAGACACTCCTATAAATACTACTTCACATCTAGAAAGTGTAAAGGCTATGATCACCTTGCAACCAGATGGTCTCACCACACAGGAAGTGACAGCATGGTCTACTACCGCAAAAAAAACAGTGGAAGAACAGTGCAACCTGGTGGTTGTCCCATGCCGCAAAGAGGACACAGTTATGCACCTGACACATGCTCAACCCCTCTGTGGTCATTTTGAGCCATAAAATCCAGATCAGCATTTCCAAAATGCCTGTGGTGTAAGAATGTGAATGTGAATGATGACCAGAGATCCTAACATGGTCATACAAAATGGAAATAAATACAATGGTAACCATTGGCCTCTAGGAGTCCCTCTTATCCTCCACAGTCCCTAGTTGGATGGATGGCTCTTTGGTACTTTATATCAATTACTGGAAATGAATGATGATATTAGCTTTTTAACTCTTTTTTTAAGTGTCATACAGTATATGGCCTCAAAATCTGCTCCATGCAACCTTTAAACTATTGTAAAGTCCCCCACAGCTCCATACTTGGTCCTTTTCTGGTCTCCATCTACAACCATGCTAAGTGAAGTTGAAGCTTTATGCAAAATAAACTTATATTTATGAAATAGGTTTTTCACGCCATTGCTATGCTACTACACTTATCTCATACTCTTGCATTACTCAGATAATTATGTCTCTGTCTGGATCGGAGCATGTCTGGCAACATCATGTCCTGGATTTTGCCTTGAACATTTTGATCCTGCTCTGTGGGGGTGGAATTTTCAATATGGATTATAACTAGACTGGTAATATTATAACAGCCCCCACTTCCATGTCCACTGTACATAGTTGCAATTGCTATATTTGGCCATGCAGAGTATACAACTGCATGCAAAATACCTGATTTCTATATCCTGCGATTCCAAATTGATTCCCAAAAGAATAGTTTTGTCATATTACATTCATGTCATATTAACTGTTTCTAATCCATACACCATTATTAACTGCAAAGCTCAAAGGAGTCAACAAGTGGGATTTATAAACCCAACATGGAGAAACAACACTGTATATACAGTATACTGTATATAAGTCTCGAAGTGGATGATGAGTAATGATAATGACTTTGCATTGCCTCAGATGTGTTCAGTTAAGCTGTAGCCCTTTTACTGAAATGATCAGCAAAATGCTAATTTCTTTTATCATCAATTATTTCTGTTTTATTAGCATTTTTTATGTAAGAAAGCACAACATTTAAATGTTAAATTCTTGACCCGTGTTTATTTTTTTCCCTCAGGCTTGATGCTACAATGGAGGAAGACACAATTCTTTTTTATTCAAATGTAACACGTTTTATGACAATTCTGACAATGGAATCATTGGACATATCACCATCCAGTGCTTTTGCAATATTAATTCTTGGAATCTCCACATACTGTTTAATTTTGTTTTTTCACTCCATGTTACTCCTGACTATTATTATACAAAAAAAATTGCATAAGCCAATGTACATACTGCTGATTAATTTGTCCATATGTGACATAACTGCATCTACAGCTTTTTACCCTCACCTGGCTACTAGTATATTGTCACTGACTAGAAAAATCTCCTATCCTGCCTGTGCCTTGCAAGGCATTCTTATCCATCTATGTGGGGGTGGATCACTCTTATTTCTTAGTGTAATGGCTTATGACCGATATATTGCCATCTGCAAGCCTTTGAGATACCACAGTCTGATGACACAAGGTGCCTTGGTCAGACTTATTTTTTTAGCCTGGTCCATAATTTTTTCTGTCATTGGGATTTTATTCATACTCACAATAAGCAAAAACATCTGCAGGACCAATATAGTTGACATTTACTGTAATAATCCATCTTTATTGAAACTAAGCTGTGATGATACTAGAGTAGTTAACTACTATGGTTTGTTTACTATAGTCCTCATACAAGGCTCTTCCATACTGATTGTATCATTAACATATATCAAAATCCTAATTACTTGTTTTTCTACAAAACAGGCACAATCTGTAAGTAAGGCAATGCAAACCTGCGGGACACATTTACTTGTTTTTCTGAGTTTTGAGGTTAACACATTCTTACTACTGATTTCTCACAGGTTTGAATCAGTTTCTCCACACTTAAGAAAAGCCTTTGGTGTTTCAGTTATCATCTTTCCTCCAATTCTTAACCCACTAATTTATGGGCTAAACACAAGAGAAATTCGACAAACAATTTTTAGGTTCTTACCAAAAAAACCTTCTTTTACCTAACAGGAAACTGAATTAGAAGTATCTAACTTCTATTATCTTCTTATCCCTGCCCAGCAAACTATATGGTGATTTATTATATATGTAAGAATAAAATATACACATTTTAGTATATAAGCATAATATTATATTCATAAATTGCAAACGCTTACATGTAGAGCAGCTTGAAATTGCCAAGATTTTCAATCACCCAAATAATGCAACACTTCACACTTATTCAACAGTGCAGCAAATTAAACTGATAAAATTATAGTTATTTATAATTTGATGTTGGTATGAAATTGGACTTTTTACATTTTTGTTTATTATTTGCAAATTACACATATCTACTACCTGAAGGTGGATTCTGGTGATTTTTAATAAAATTGACTGTATATATTCTAAAAATTTAGTAAATTTTATTAAAAATATATATATATGGACTATTCTCATCATAAAAGCTCTCATTTAAGTCATCTAATGAGCAATATGAATGAAAAGTATTACAATTAAATAGTATTTAACAAATGAAAATGTTTTTGTATCTTGTGATTTGATCATTTGTGATTTATGTTATGTTGCCTTGCAAAATTAATGAATACCACATTGAAAGGAGCTGCATTAACCACATTTAAACCATATTTATAGTCTATTTAGATGTCATTTAGATTTTTCCATAAATGATACACCACAATACATTGCTTCTTTACTACATTGCTTTTTCTGATTAGTCATTTTCCATAACTTAAAGCCACACATTTTATGTAGAAACAACCATTTTAATTGAGATGAATAAATTAGTAAATAAATAAATATTTAAAAATGCACTGTAAAGGCTTTTTTAAGCTCTTCCGACTCAGCACAATCATGTTATGTAATTATACTATACCTTAAGAACTTGTTTTGCCAATATCAGTTCATGTGACCTTATGATATACTACACCTTAAGTTTCTTTTCTATTTTAGATGAGCTTTTAAATTAGCTGCCTTTTTGTTTTTTCCATCATTACTACTTTTAATGTCTTGCCTTTATATAAAAGTCTATACACAGTCTAAAACCCTTTGTATACTGAGCTTGTCTATATTCATATCTATCTTCTGTGTTATAACACAAAATGTGCTAGTGTTCAGGTGGTAAATCAGATTAAAGCCATTTTATGTTGCAATGAGATCTCTGTGTGTTTTTATGTTTTCATTAATCATGTAGTTATAAATAAAGGTCTAAAATAATTAAGCAGACACATATATGATAAAGCATTTAACTTGGGCAGTGGTGTCTTGGTGGTTAAGGATTTGGGCTACTGAACAATAACAATTTTTCTTGATGTAGGTATTTAAATCTCAGTGATTTATTACCCATGCTGTGATTTATTGTATGCCATCAATCTGACATTTGATGCCCTCAAACCTTCAATAGGCATCTTCCATTTAACTCGGTAGACCTACTATATGTGGTATCCCCCCACCATTAAAGGATTTAGCAGGGCAGGCCATTACACAGACACAGGGAACACTAGGTTAGGTAAATAAATGCTCTTTTGAGTGGGGCCAGTCTGGGGTGATAAACAGAGGTGTGGATCTGCTTCACCTGCAACTGCCAGCAAACATCTGCCATTAATTTGGACATAAAGATTTGGACATTAATTTGGTTTACCGGGAAAGCTTCTCACAGCGCCCCCACTGGCTGGGAACCCATAACCGCCTGTTACACCCCCTCGCCCTCAGAAAAAGGACTTTGAACTCTCAAACACTGATTTTGAATGGCGTTTTATTCTTTACAGATGCACATTAGAGAAAAGGCTAAGTGCCATTCTACAGGAAAAATTAAAATGGTACAATACAGATTGCCACTGCACTATAGTATGGAGATGTTCTAAAGTAATGATTTATATTCTCTTATATTTATATTATAATCAAGATCAATAAAAATATATTGTAAAAACTAAAAAGCTGTAAAGCTACTTTGTGCCAATGCTTGCTAAAATCACAGGACAGTGGTACCTTGGCATACAAATTTAATCCATTCCTGAGGTGCGATTTAAAGGCAAAATTTAATTTCGTAAAATGCATTTTATCCATCCCTCTTCAACTGGTTATCCAAAATCAGGTTGCGGGGGTAGCAGTTCCAGTAGGGAAACCCAAACTCCCTTGTCCACTTTAGGTAACTTTGTCTGTGGGATCCTGAGGTGTTCCTTGCAAAGGAGCAGCGGCTCTACTCTCACAGATGACTGAGCTTCTCATCCTATCCCTAAGAGAAAAGCTAGCTACTCTTCTGAGAAACCCATTTCAGCCGCTTCTGTTTGCGATCTTGTCATGCCTTAATATCCTGTCCATGAAAATGACAAAAAGGATTGGTTACCCCATACTCCCGCAGGACCTTTCACAGGAAATTCAGGGGGACCCGATCATATGCCTTCTCCAAATCCACAAAACACATGTAGATTGTATTGGCATATTCCCAAGTCCCGTCCAGGATTCCTGCAAAAGTAAAAAGCTGTTCCACGAACAGAATGGAATCCACACTGTTTCTCATTAATCTGCGGTTCGACAATTGGCCAAACCCTCCTTTKCAGCATCTTAGATTACACTTTCCCAGGTATGGCTGAGTAATGTAATATGCTTTTAGTTGGTACCCTCTGGTCCCCCTATTTGAAAAGGGGGACCACCATCTGCCACTCCTTATGCACTGTCCCGGACATAATGTTGAAGAGGTGTGTTAACCAAGACAGCTCCTCAACACATTTCTTGACAGATCTAATCAATTCCTGGGGCTTTACCACCTTACTGCTTTGCCTCTGCTTCCCCTTAATCTGCTGTCCTTCAAGCCTGCCGGTACCTTTAAACTGCCTCTACAGTCCACCGGACTGATGGATTACATTTTTAGTCAGACAGATTTCCTCACCACAYGTGTCCACCATGCTGTTTGAGGGTTACTGCCCATTGAGGCACCCAGAACCTAGAGACCACCTCTGCAACTTTAACAATAGAAGCTTTGATTCAATGTCCCCAGCTTCCACATGGATGCTGAAAAAGCTTCACTGGAGGTGGAAGTTGAAGGGCTGTAGGACAGGGTCCTCCTCTTAACACTCCAAATTCACCTGTATTACTCATTTGGGCTTTCCAGGTCTGTCTATTGGCCTCCCACTGCCACCCGATCCAACTCGCCACCAGATGGTGATCAGTTGACAGATCTGCTCCTCTTTTTACCCAAGTGTTCAAGACATATGGTCTCAGGTCAGATGATATGATCACAAAATCAAACAATGACCTTTGGCCTAAGATGCTCTGGTACAAAGTACAAGGGACTTGTACACCCACCTGGCACCTCACATCCCTGGATAGTTCAACCTCTATCCAGGAGTATAGATCCAGATCTGAGGCTGTGCGTTGAAGTAATCCCCACCAGATCTAATTGATAATGCTCTGCCTGCCACACAAACTCCAGCTTTTTGCCCCATGTCTGCCTCCCGGATCTGGTCCATTAAGGCCCTCAGCTTTTACTGCCCCCACCCCCCATGCCCCACCAAATAGCAACGCACCTGACCCCATCGGTTCCACTTACAGGTGGTGGGTTCACATTGCTTTTTTGGCCTGTGTGGCAGACCCGGCCACCAGGCACCCGCTGACCATGCCTGGCTCCACACAGGGTCACTTTTTGTCCCTCCTCTTTTTTCAAAATAGTTTCAAACCATTGTTAATCCCATTTTTGCATGAGAAATAATGTAAACGCTTATGGCATTGTCTCTAAACAAGGCTGAGCAGTGAACCTTAGAAGACACTGATGTTAGCAAACACCTATAGCAAAACCTGTTTAAATTTTGCAAACTACATTCCAACAGAAAGTATTTCATAAAACATTAGGCTGATATTTATCAAATGATTATCATTATAGTTATGATTTTTATCATTATGTTGTTGTTGTTATTTTTTAAAACAGACTGATATTTAAATACATTATATCACTTGCACATGCCTCTAAATGCACTGCCAGAAAATATGGCAAATCAGCATTTTCTCTAAGGTGAACGCAGTCTGAGAATCCCATGAAACCTTGTCAACAACTGAGATATGAAAATAATTACCTGTGGGATGTGGTTAACATGCAGTGATCCAAATATATTATGTCTCTTGGTGGATATGTGAATGGTAATAACACAATCCCCTCAGATGTGTTCAGTTTGTGGGTTTCACAATGCTGTGGCAATTTCACCAAGTAAGTTGTGAGACAACTTGGTCTTATCAGTTTGTTTTAGGTAAGTAATATAAGTAACAGAATATTGATAAAAATCAATTTCCTCATCTTAAATGTCCTAATATTTATATTGTTATACATTTTTCCAGGTTTTGAAGTTACAATGGGGGAAGACACCTCTTTTAATAACATAAATTTAACACGTTCTTGGGCAATTCTTACCATGGAATCATTAGACATACCAGCATCCAGTGTTTTTTTTATATTTGTTTTTGGCATCACAACATACAGTTTCATTTTGTTTTCCCAGTCCATGCTACTTGTGACTATAGTTGTAAAAAGGGATTTGCATAAACCCATGTACATATTGCTCTTTAATTTGTCCATGTGTGACCTTATCGGAGCTACAGCTTTTTACCCTCAGCTGATTTCTAGTATACTGTCTCATAGCAGAGAAATATACTACCCTGCCTGTGTTTTGCAAGGTTTCCTTTTTCATCTCTATGGGTCTGGATCTCTTTTAATTCTCACTGTCATGGCTTATGACAGATATATTGCAATTAGCAAGCCTTTGAGGTACCACAATCTGATGACACAAGGCATCTTGGTAAAACTTATTTTTATGGTCTGGTCCATAAATTTAGCTATAGTTGGGTGTTTATTTGTTCTTACAATAAGCAAAGAAATCTGCAGAACAAACATAGTAGACGTGTACTGTAATAATCCTTCTTTAATGAAGTTAAGCTGTGAGGATACAAGAGCAATTAATTATTATGGCTTGTTTACTATAGTTCTTGTACAAGGTTCTTCCATACTGATTGTATCACTAACATATATAAAAATTCTAATGACCTGTCTTTCTTCAAAACAGACACGATCTATAAGTAAGGCAATTCAAACATGTGGAACACATTTAGTTGTTTTTCTGAGTTTTGAGATTAACACATTATTATTTCTGGTTTCTCACAGATTTGAATCAGTATCTCCACACTTAAGAAGGGCCTGTGGTGTTTCAATTGTTATATTTCCTCCAATTCTCAATCCTCTAATTTATGGGTTAAAAACAAGGGAAATTCGACAATCTGTAATAAAGTTTTTGCAAAGAAAGATTTATTTGCTGTAACAGAAAACTAATACATACTCTTCTTCTTGCTTCTGAAATTTACTGTTATGCCACTAAAATATATGAATACTATTTTTTTTATTTATTGATTTTTTCATATTCATATTTCAAAAATTACTGTATAAATATAATTGATGAGAATAACATTAAAAGATTTAGAAAAGCAAAATGTGCAAGGAGCTCACTTCTTTCTTTTTTTTTTTTTTTTTAAACAGAAAGTGGCAAGATACTGTCAAGAGAAGAATCTCATGATTATGTTTGAGATTATGTTATGTGCAAACCTGCAAGGATTTATATTCTCAACACACAATATAATGTATTGAATGTATTGAAATGTAATGAATGTATTGACATCACTTTCATTAGCTGTGGCAATCAGTACATATCTAAAGTTCATTGAGATGCACAATTTGTATTTGTATCATGTTTGTTTCTTTTTTTATTTACCTAGGGCATGAGCCAGCAACCTTAAACACTCAATGAGCCATTTGGACCAGTTTCCCACATATAAGAAAAAATCAGGAGCCACAAAACCCTTTTAATATCTAAAATCAAGATACCATTTTTTTTTACCTTCATGCTACAGTCTTATGCAAAAGTTTGGGCACCGCTTGATAAATAACAGATTTTAGTGTTTTTTTTTTAATCGGAAAGATGTTAACACAGCCTTTCTTGGAAATGGAAAAGCAAACATTGGTGCATAGTTAAATACAAAATTAAACAAAGATAAATAAAATATATATAGTGGCACTGTGCAAAAGTTTGGGCACCCTACATAATCATTATTTAGTAACACCTCCTCTGGCAGATATCACAGCTTGCAAGTGCTTTTTATAGCCAGTTAAATGTCTTTCAATTTTTGTACTTGGGATTTTCTCTCATTCTTCCTTGCAAAAGGCTTCTAGTTCTGTCATATTCTTTGGTCATCTTGCATGCATCTCTTTTCAATTCAATTTCAATTAAATTTTATTTGTATAGCGCTTTTAACAATTGACAAAGCAGAGCAAAGCAGCTTTACACTATCAAAAGAATTATAAGTTTGTATGAGAAGTGAACATGTATGAATCAAAATTATAAGACCGTCCCTGATGAGCAAGCCGAGGACGATGACGACAGTGGCATGGACTCCCTGAGATGGTAATAGGAAGAAACCTTGAGAGGAAGGTCATTTGGGTAAAACAGGTAGCAGGGGGCTCCAGGGGGCAGAGGGGGGTCTGGATCACTGGCAGCTCAGGAGCGACATGTATAGCTCAACAGAGAGACAGGTAGAGGGAAAGGGAGAGAGGGAGAGAGAGAGAGGAGAAGAGAGAGAAGAGGAGAGAGCAGAAGAGGAAGCGAGATGGCAGTTAGGTATGGTCACAGTCAAACAATGTACAATGTGAATGTAACTTTAGCACAGAGTGCAAGCAGGGACTCCGGCAGGACTAATTACGACAGCATAACTAAAAGGTAGAGCCAGGAGGAAACACAGACATGACATGTAAAGCATCCAATCACCTCACCGTCAAAAAACCTGAGTGATCAATGAGAGTGGGAAAGACAGCATCTAAACATACCAGTTACCATAATACCATAATACTCTACATTCGTGAATCCCCCAGACCTGCTCCTTTATCTAAGGCACATTTATTTACAAAAATGCTTGGTTAAATAAATAGGTTTTTAGACTAGACTTAAACACTGAGACTGTGTATGAGTCCCGAACTGGAAGACTATTCGGTAACTTTGGGGCTTTGTAAGAAATAGCTCTGCCCCCTGCTGTAGTTTCTATCAGGATTAAACAGAAGGACGTTAATTAACATCCAATCTCTTATGTCCTGCATACATTGCTTAACTTTAGTAGTCTGGTTTTTCTCATCTGGTTTTGCTAAGACGCATAACAATGAAAACTAATACCATGCTTACGAATTATGTTTCCCAGAGGAAGCATGTAAAGAGAAAAAAAGCAGTCGGCCTAAAACTGAACCCTGTGGAACACCACACTTCACTTTAGAACATGCAGAGTGGTCACCATTTAAATCTACAAACTGATAACGATCATTTAAATAGGACCTGAGCCACGAGAAGGCCGTTCCCTTAATTCCTACTACACTTTCTAATCTGTGAATGAGAATACTATGATCAATAGTGTCAAAAGCTGCGCTGAGGTCAAGTAATACAAGTATAGTGACGCAACCCTGATAAGAGGCCAATAGGAGGTCATTTACTACTTTAACAAGTGCTGTCGCTGTGCTGTGATGAGGCCTAAATCCTGACTGATACAATTAGTTTATGCCATTCCTATGTACASTACACAGACATGTCTCTCCATCCACAAACACACACTCACATGTGACTCTTTAACCATTTTTGTTTGTATTTTTGTCCTTAAGTGAAATACATCAATACAATAATAAACGACGTGTGTTTTATGTGATCAATATACTGTAACTTATTAGTTTCTGTAACATGTGGTGTAAGAGCATATGAGCGACATATGAATAAAAATAAGTGGAAAAATAATGCACATATACAAAACTCTGTAGGGCTGCGGCCCTCCAGGAACTGAGTTTGAGACCCCTGCCTTAGACTGTCTTTTATATCAGGTGGCTTTCTCAGGTGGCTACTGTATTCACTGGTAACAGGTTGATTAGCCTAGTATAATAGTGCATAGCTAAACATATTTCTCACCACATTACAGCAAAACTACTAACCGCATGCTTTTAATATTACCACGGATCATGGCTTACTCAAGGATATTTACATCCCATTTGGAGAGATAACCCACCTGGGGTCCATTCTTCGTATGTCACTAACTCAGTTAGCCGGATTTTATTGTTGTGGATTTGTCCTGATTTTGCTGTCATAGCAACAGGTCTGTAAGCTTACTAGAGCATGATTGAAGTGGACTGACTCACATGGGAAAAGAAAAGTATCTTGCATATACAGTATGTCACAAAAGTGAGTACACACCTCACATCTCTGCAAATATTTAGTTATATCTTTATATAGGACAACACCACATAAATGACTGTTTGACACAATGAAAAGTAGTCAGTGTAAAATTTGTATAGCAGTATAAAAGTAACATACAAAGTAAAATACATACAGTAAAAATGGGCAATAATAGCTGAACCCCTGGCAACAAAAGTGAGTACACCCCTAAGTGAAAATGTACAAATTGAGCACAAATAGTAATTTTCCTTCTCATTTGACTCATTAGTGTTACACCATCTCAGGTGTCACCAGATAGCAGGTGAGTTAAATTTCGTATAAAAGCTCTTCCACTCTCTCAACCTGGCCACTGAAAGTTCAACATGGCTCCTCATGGCAAACAACTCTCCGAAGACCTGAAAAAACGAATTGTTGCTTTACTTAAAGATGGCTGAGGCCATAAGAAGATKGCCAACACTCTGTAACTGTGCTGCAGCACAGTGGCCAAGACCATCCAGCGCTTTAAGAGGACAGGTTCTTCTCAATACAGGACTTGCCATGGTCGACCAAAGAAGCTGAGTGCACATTCTCGGCGTCAGATCCAAAGATTGGCTTTGGAAAACAGACGGATGAGTGTGTCCGGCATTGCTGCAGAGATTTAAGGGATGGGAGGTCACCCTGTACCGTAAGTGCTTAGACCGTACGCCGCACACTGCATCAAATTACTCTGCACGGTTGTCATCCTAGAAGGAAGCCTCTTCTAAAGATGATGCACAAGAAAGCTTGCAAACAATTTGCTGCAGACATGCAAACTAAGGACCAGGATTACTGGAACCATGTCCTGTGGTCTGATGAGACCAAGATAAACCTATTTGGTTCAGATGGTGTCAAGCATGTGTGGCGGCACCCAGGTGAGGAGTACAAAGACAAGTGTGTCTTGCCTACCATCAAACATGGTGGTGGGAGTGTCATGATCTGGGGCTGCATGAGTGCTGCTGGCATTGGGGAGCTACAGTTCACTGAGGGAAACATGAATTCTAACATGTACTGTGACATACTGAAGCAGAGCATGATCCCCTCCCTCCGGAAACTGGGCCGCAGAGCAGCGTTCTAGCATGATAATGACCCCAAACACACCTCCAAGATGACCACTGGCTTGCTAAAAAGGCTGAGGGTAAAGCTGATGGACTGGCCAAGCATGTCTCAAGACCTAAACCCCATAGAACACCTCTGGGGTATCCTGAAAAGGAAGGTGGAGGAGCACAAGATGTCAAATATCCACCACCTCCGTGAAGTTGTGATGGAGGAGTGGAAG
>QMIH01000267.1:7827-18205 GCA_003987875.1 Clarias batrachus | reverse complement strand
TATTATATTATATTATATTATAGTTTTATAAGTATGAACAGTTTGATAGCTGAACATTATAAATGCTATTTTTGGACTTTTACCTATTTTTTGCTAATTATTATTCTCTGGCACACAAGGTTGCCTGAAACAGAGGATTTAATTTAAAATTGCTACATACCCATATTTTAGCTGCTTTAACCTTTTTTTTCATGTTTTGAGCAAAAGTGATATGGAGACATAAGATTGTTGGGCAAGTTGAGACGAGCCAATTGCATTGCTTCTTTCTCTTACATGATCCATGGATTGAGGGTAACTTCCTGTTCAATATAATATGCAGATCACAACTGTTTAATCATGTGCGGTGGATTTTTGGAGAAAGTTGAATCCCCCCCCCAAAAAAAAATACTTAGTTACAATTTGTTCATGCTATTGCAGTAACTACAGGAGTAATAAAGTATGTGTTAACATCTGCATCTGCAGAACGTTCTGTTAAATAGTACATTGTGTGATTTATATGATGAGCAAATCACACAATGTGTGTTATACAGTGCTGTGAAAATCTATTCATCAGATTTTTGGAAATGATGTCCCACCAGCAAATTTGGGGACAAACGTAAAAAACTGCAACACATCAACACACTCCTTGGTGCAGCCACATATGTAATCCAAACAAATTGTCCTTTTTTAACAGGCTTTGTGACTCAAAGAAAACATAAAATATTTTCTAACAGTTTGAAATACTTCTTGATTTAAGTGGAGTTTTTATTTTGCTGACAAACTGGTTACATGTGGTATTTTTAATAAAACATGGACAGAAGTTACCTTTACAAAATTGCATTAATCTCATTCTACTCTCACTCGATTATAATAGTTACATTTATAAAGGGAAACAAAGCAAGCATGACAGAAAGTGTTTGACAGTGATGCATTCAATTATACTTTTTTATTTCTGGAGTGTGCCTTCATAATATTACAGAAAATTTATAGATCTTCCTTATATGGTTTTCCATCCTTGATCTCAGACTTAAATCTAGAAAATTACAGCCTGCTACTGTTTATGATCACACAATACAAATACGCCATTCTAATTACATTTAATTAATATAAAGAACTCTATATAACTCTCTTCGATATTCGAAACATTTAACAACAATGGTTAGATGCAAGATGAATTTGAACAGGATTTAACAATATGTTTTCATGGAAAATAAAGGAAATGCATTGAATTGTAGTATGTCCAATGATTTTCATGCTCAGAACAGTCATACAATTTGCCAGATTAAAAACACCATATGTATCGTCATCATTAACATGAATATCATGGTAATATTCCTTTTTGAACTGGTCTCTGGTGAAGAACAGCTGTATAGCATACTTCTTTAATAATTTAGTTTCATTCATCTTGGGTTTTCTGATATGAACACTGCCAAAATGATGCATCCAGGGTCAAAAATATACCGGCAAGCCTCTCAGAATGTTGTGGTGCTATAAGTTTTTAAATATATTTTTAATTTGCAAATCCCAAAGCCCACTAATTTCATATTAGTTATTGTGATTAAGTACATCACTTATGTTATTAAAAGTGTATATTGCCATGGCATAATTTTTTATGATGACTACATGACCACAACTGTATTTCATTCATTTCATATATTATGATTTTAGAAAACTAGTAACTAGTTTTACTTTACTTTTTTAAAACCAGTTGTTTTATCTTAATTGAATATATATATAAAAAATGATACGTATATACTTTTACTTAGATTTTTAGTTTGCCTTTAGATATAAGAAATCTTTTTTTGCATAAACATAAACAATGTTTGTCTAATTTCCCTTGTTTTCAACCCATAAATTAGGGGATTGATAATTGGAGGAAATATAACAATTGAAACAGCAAAGATCCTTCTTAAGTTTGGAGATGCTGATTCTAACCTGTGAGAAATCAATGTAAATAATACATTAACTTCAAAACTCAGATAAACAACTAAATGTGTGCCACAAGTGTGTATTGCCTTACTTATAGATTTTCCCTCTTTGGTAGAATGACAGGTCATTAGGATTTTTACATATGATAATGATACGATCAATATAGCAGAGCCTTGTACAAGAACTATAGTAAACATGCCGTAATAGTTAGATGGTCTCATATCTTCACAGCTTAACTTCATTAAAGAGGGATTATTGCAGAATGTGTCCACTATGTTTGTCCTGCAGATTTCTTTGCTCATTGTTAGCATGAATAAAGACACTTGTATAGCTAAATCTATAAACCATACCATGAAAATAAGTTTCATCATGGTGTCCCCTGTCATCAGAGTGTGATATCTCAAAGGTTTGCAAATGGCCATGTACCTGTCGAAGGCCATAACTGTGAGAAATAAAGGAGATCCAACCCCATAAGCGTGAATGAGAAATCCTTGTAATGCACAGGCAGGATAAGAGATTTCTCTACTCTGAAACAATATACTACAAATGAGTTGTGGGTAAAAAGCTGTAGCTCCTATTAGGTCACATATGAACAAATTAAAGAGCAGTATGTACATAGGATTATGCAGATCCCTTTTTACAACAATAGTCACAAGTAGCATGCACTGAAAGAACAAGATAAAACTGTATGCAATTATGGCAAAAAATAATACAGCAATGCTASCAGATGGTGGTATGTCCAATGATTCCAAGGTTAGAATAACATTGAAACGTGCTGAATTATTTATGGACATGTCTCCCTTCCTGCCTTTGCAACTTCAAAACCTGGGAAAAAGTAAATGACAAGATTAGATAAAAACAAGTATGTTGAGAAGTAATTCATGGAAAATACCACAGCCTCATGATACTGAACAGATCTCAGCGGAAGGTACTCATTTATACCAATCGGGCATCTTAGCTTGTTGTTTTTATCCCACAGGTCAAATGTTTCTTAAATCCCAGTTGTTGACACAAGTGTACATGGGATTGTGGGTTTGTAAAGTTTCTTTGGAGCTTTGCAGCTAGCAGTGCCTGTGGTTAAATAAACAAGTAAATTAATACATAAATCGTTAATAATAATAATAATAATAATAATAATAATAATAATAATAATAGAACTAATTATAACAATAATAAACATGGAAGTCTGTATTTGGAGGTGGAAAGCATGAACAGGATACATTTTTATGGATATTGTTTGATTCATATAGTACTTATAGTATTTTCCCATTTAAGATGCTCTACACAGTGTAGTTTGGAGATAAAAAAAAAACAAAAAAACACCAAGAAGCAGCAGTGCAATGCTTCTGCTGCAGCCCTTCTTAAGGGTGGCGATACTGTAACTTGGAAGAAATCAGTAGTTAGGGTGCCTTAACCTCAAAAATCAAGAAAAACTAAATGCATCCGACAAGTTTGCATTTTCTTACTTAATTTACTTAATTATATTTTGTAGAGAAAGATAATTAGGATTTTAATATGTATTATGTTTAATGATACTATTCGTATGAAAGAGCAATGTAGAAGTGCACACATAATATACAAGCGAAAACAGTTAAATGCTCTTGTATCTTCACAGCTCTATTATGTGGAGGGATTATTACAGAACATGTCCACCATATGTGTCCAGCAGATTTATTTGCACATTGTGAGCAGAAATAAAGACCCTGTCATAGCAAAATTTATAGACATTGAGCAAGGTACCTCGTGTCATTAGACTATCTAAAAGGTTTGCAAATGGAAATGTTTCTGTCGAAGGCTATAAATGAAAAACAAGATAGATTCATTTCTATAGAGTTGAACTAGGGTGCATTGTATTGCACAGGATATTCCTCTACTTTTAGAAAATATACTGCAAACAATGAATATAGAGACAACAGTGGATGTTGGTTTGCCATTTTGAACTATTATTGATAAGTTAATATGTCAAACTTGTTCAATTTAGAAAATGTTAAATTTTAATTATTAAGAGACGTATGTCCCTCTCCCTTTGTAGCTTCAAAATGATAAAATACAATTGCCAAATTATTTTTGTTTTATTATAACCAAGTTTATTTATTTATTTACAATGGAACCTAGGATTGTGAGTAACTTGGTCCATGGGTAATTTGCAATGTGAGCAGAATAAAAAAAAATATATTATATTTTTTAACATAATAAACAAGTGTGGGCTTGATATACAAATAGGACTTATATGCTTTGTCTGCCAAGCATCATGTGATCACAACTGAGCCAATTGTTCTTCTTTCGCACGCATTGCAGGATTATGGGTAACCGTCTTTCATCCTCAGACTCAGTGCACATGCGTCACTCGTATAGCCAACATCCATGCACACGTGTAATGTTTATTATAACATTGTGACCATGTATGTGCATGCATACAAAGCAAAAGCAAGTGTCATTAGAGATGCTCCTTCTTAAAGATCCAGAGTTTTTCTCATTACAGGGTTTCACTCAGTGTCATTAGAGGTTTCTTGTTAAAGAGCTTTTCCAACAGCGCAGTGTTTCTGTTAGTGTGTCTGTGTGTTTGTGCGTGTGTTACACGCGGGCACACACAGGCACACAAACACACACAAATGTAATCACTGCTTAATCAGGATTCTTTTCAAAGGTGATGTGCATATTATTTTGTTTTATTTTAATTTATATTTTGTATTGATGATTATTGTATGAATATTTTTGGGTTGTGGAACGAATCATCTGGGTTTCCATGATTTCTTATGGGGATATTCACTTTGATATACAAGTGTTTTATTCACTTATTTAAATTAAAATGAGACTTTTAAACGTGCAGTATGTCAACGTACACATACAAGAAAATTTTCAAACAAAATATACAGTATAAGATGCTTTAGACACATCATAGATTTGGTCCATGTTCTTATCACTCCATGGTACCAAACTTTCTATGACAAGTGGATGGTCATGACAAACTTAAGCTACTTGGTTTCACTATATCAGCATGCGTGGATGGCTTTTCGCAACATGTCCTGTGGCTTATTTGTGGACCACCTACCAATGATCCTGCTGTTAAAGCCCACAAGCTTATTACCAAAACTTGGTGTTGTCCCTATGAGACCAAGAACAGACTGTGCAACAGAAAATGGTACACTGGAAGCAATACAGTGCACCCTCCGTCATCACCATACAGACTACCAGGCAGCCTCAAGAAGACACATTTTTTTACTAAAAAAAAAAAAAAAAATCATGGCTTACAGATCTGGCCATTAAGAATGCACGCTTTTTCCTGCGCAATCCTGCAATTTGGCACGCGCCATGCCGCGAGATCCCTCATGCAACATTCGGGAATTTAAATAAATGTGTTGTGCTTCACTGAATATCAGCCAGATGGTGCATGGAAGGACTTAATCTAAAAGCCAGACCAAGTACAACGAAGAATTGTGTATAATTAGTTAGCCTAAAACAATGTTGTTTACAATGCAGAAGAAGCAAACATGAATTTTATTTTATTTTACAATAGATCTTTCATGATGAATGTGTATATTATTTCCTTCATAATCAAATGATCCCTCATTTTCATAATCATGAAATGAGATGCCCAAAATCATTCTTTAAAATTTACAATAAAAAGTTTCTTATAAAACAAATGTCTAAATAGGGACAAAACAATGAAAGACATGACAATGCCTCAGTTTAAATGGTCTTAAAATTAGTAGTAGTAGTAGTGTTAACTATGCAAATATCTTTGTTAAAACATTAAAATGTGTCGACATTGAGCACCATCAGAAGACATTAATTACTATATATATATATATATATATATATATATTCTTATACGAACACGAAATGCTTTGGGCTTTTTATAATAATCATCATGTTTCTTGGTGTTTGTGTCCAGCATTGAATAATTCATTCATTCATTATTTGACCACAGCTGGAAATAATAGCTGGAATGTGATTTATTTATTTTTCAATTTATGACTGAATTATGTGTGGAAACCCGTGGCTCGCACTTTCACTTTACAAAAGGTAGCGTTTTAACTTTTAACTTCACTATTACAGAGGCTGCACTACCCAATAAACTGATTAATACACAGTTTTGTGAGCTCAGGGTATTTTTATAAGGAGAGTGTTTTTGCCCTCCGAAAATGACAGAGAGAATCTGACTGAGTGTTCTCTGGATTTGGATAAATTCAGAATTTATTTATTTTTGGGTGAGAGTTAATCTGCAGGTTATTTCTGTGACTGGAATACAACGTCAGGCAGTCCACGGGGGACACAAGCTGGGGTTAGGAGTACCAGAGCTAGCGAGCTAAATACTGATATCAATATCTGTCTTTTCCCCAGTTTGGCCGAGACTTGTTCACGGTAGTGCGAGAGTTTAGTTAACCAAAGTTGGATAAAACCCCTGAAGTATTTAACAGTTAGTAGAAGTAGGTAAGCAGTAGGGCCACTTCAGTACTCAGTAAGTTATAGTTTGGCTTCAGAGTTGCACTAATGCTCATATACGAGTGTTATATCGCGTATAACGTATGTGTATGAATCCGTATGAACTAAATTCCCAATAATTTAATGCAGACATTAACACAGACAGACAGTGACTAACGCCAACACAGTGCAATGGTTTATTTACATCCAGCACAGGCAGTTTATTTACATTCCAGAATTCCTAAAACAGTGTTTTACACGCTCTGGTGGTACATACGATTATTAATATCTTTTATTTTTTCATCAAAATAGATATTCTGTCAAGTTTATTTATCTTTGTCTTTAGTAAATTCCCTTTTCTCTTTAACCAGAGCTCTGCAGTAGAGGATTGACTCAGAGAGGTGATGACTGGCCTTTAGGAGCATGAARGACCCTGGAGTCTACACTTTGGGGGAAACAAAGACTTAAACTGTTCCATCTTTGATAGTTTTTTTTTAAAATGGATACTTTAATAATAATAATAAAAACAGATAGCGACTGAAAACAGCTAGCGTTATCCAGGTATTTTACTGACCTTTAAACAAAATACAACATCTATTCACATTTATTATACAAATTACAGTTTTACCTTTGGCTAGTTTTGGAAGAATAACGTTTTTTTTTTAAATTATTATTTATTTACGTCATGTTTGCGTGTTTTAATTGTTGGGGTATTGTTAGGCCAATTTGTTTTGATAAAAAAAAAAACATTTTGGACCAACTACATCAATGGGCTAAAATAGGAGACAACTTTGTTTTAAATAGTCAACTCTGAGGAGAGAACTCTGTTCTCTCCTTCTAACGCACACACTGGGGGAGGGGCAGCAACTCTTAAAAGGTCAATATATGGAAATTGGACAATGAAACTGCAACACTGGCCATTTTACTGTTTGAGGTTTCATGGCTAAATTTGCCTAGCCTGGTGACCAGTCTTCATTGATTGCACATTCCACCAGTAAGAGGAGAATGTGACGGTTTAATTAGCAGAGTAATAGACAAATTGTTGGTGCGCGTCTTTGTGATGTATCAAGAGCCTCTATGGTCATAAAAACAAATGAAAACAACCACTGAACACGTGATCATATGTATTTATGCTATTTTGTACTTATGTGACCCATATTTATTTAATTTTCTTCAGTATAAATGCTTTGGGTTTTGAAAGATTTTCCGCTGTGCCTCTCCATTGTTTTTCCCCATCATTCTTAGTATGTTATGGAGTCCAGTGATTAAAATGGTATCTGTGTGTGTAAACTCCCAGCCCACCGAAGAATACCTCATTTACAAGACAAAAGACAGTCAGAGGTGTGAATGCACGTTTCTGTTTTCCTCTGTGGTGTTTGTACTTTAGGTTCTTTGGGGTGCATTCCTAAATTCAATCTGTCTGAATCTGTATAAACTCCAGGTTGGGGAAATCATGTTTGAGAAAACAGCACATTCTGTATCTYCAAAGTTAAGCTTGAAAGCGAAACTCAGGGTTATTCTGATCATTTTGATTCATGCATATTTCCTGAGACATTTCGTTCTCATTTCTCTAATTGTCTATTAATTCTGTAAAGCTGCTTTGCGATAGTAATCGCTGTTGAAAGCGATATAGAAATAAATTCGATATCGCTAAATAAATCCTGGAGTGTGCGTGAGAGATAGATCTCCTCTACGACACAAATAGCCTACAATAAACGTGCGTTATGTGATTAATATAACTGATCAGTTTCTGTAACATGCAGTGTAAGAGCATAGGAGCGTTATATGAATAAAACTAAGCTATATTATATTTGTTTTGTGTATATTTTTTAAATGTTCAAATAAAACATGTTWTTCAGAGTATATATTGTTTTATCATCCGTTTACAGCGTTGGCTGATTTTGTGATTGAGACCCATGGGTTACATTGAAATCTGTTTTATTAGTAGCAGTAAGCCAGACTTTAGTAACCTTGGACAAATCACAATAAAAGCTCTCTCTCTCGCACACACACATACATGCACACACATAAATAGCACATGACTCTGCTGAAAAAAACAGCATAGACCAGCATAGCTGGTTACCATTATACCAGTATATGTTGTGTTTTGGTGCATACATTTTCCTGGTATACTGGTAACAAGCATTATATTGCCACGATACTTTGTTCACCTCCCCATCTGATGTTGGTATACATGAAGGATTGTCATCCAATATGTGAAATATAAAACAAAATCAGTATAAAATCACCTTTATTGTCCAACACAAACAATATTAACATTGTGTAATATGTAACAATATATACCATATACACAATTGTAACAATATGATAATTTAACAATAAACAGCAAATAAAATAAAAAAAATAAAATAAAAACAAACATGAGACCAACCTTTAACACTTAGTAACACTTTCACACAGTTATTTTCACACCATAGGAGTGTAATTGAGTGAGCTCGGCCCTCACTCTTTATTTGGGGGTCTGCAGGTTTATGGGCCCTGAAGTAGTTCTGACATGCCTTGACGTTTGTGTATTTTTCTTACTTATAAACATATAAATGCCACCTCTTTCACCTAGTAAATGTCCAGGATTGTTAGAAGAGTGAAACAGATGATCTTATACACAGAAGGCACATTTTTGGCATACTGTAAATATGGTCGTGCAAACAGACATTCAGGGTAAAACAGTGGGAACAGGAACAGTGCARTATGAAGAAAGGGWGTTAGGTTTGTAAAAGCCCACTTTTACACRCTATACACAGTCATACATCTTTGTGCCTCTCTCGAAAAGCAGTTCTTGTTTAACTCAAGACACAAGTGAACATCGCATACCTGGCATTTCCATGGTGTTTATGGCTGCTTATCATAAACTGATTTGCAATTCACACAGACCCTGTGACCAGAAGTGGTAACATTCCTGGCATCTGAGGTCAGTCCATGTGCTGGTTCCAACCCGAATCCGGACCCCAATCGTGGTCGAGGTTCCCATGACATAGTGATGGTCCATCTGTATCTTGCCTGCTTGTTTGCATTTGGCCTCTATAAAACAGGTGGCTGATCATTTTCATGGTCACAATGGTTTATAAAAAAGGAAAAACAAACATAAGCATGATGATAATAAAATTACTGTCAATAATCATCAATAACTATTGACCATGCATAAAGACAACACAATCTTTTGCAATGTTATACAATGATTTATAATTTTTGCATTATGATTTACATTTACACCTTAATATCACAAACACCTGTAAGCTACATAAGGCAGTATTTTAGGCAACTYGAGCTAAAGTGTTTGTGCTAAATAACATTATAGATAGCAGTGWCATAAGCTAACCAAAAACTGAACCAAATAGCTACCATAACATGAAGCTATCCAAAACAGGGTGAATATATTATAAACATTTACACCACAGCTGATATGGACAACCATCTGTAATCTACATACTGTAAGGTATTAGCTTAGCTACCAGTGAGCTAACCTGTTTGTGCTAAGCTACATAAGGCCGTATGTTTACATGATTTAGCAGTGTTGTCTACATGCTAACCAAAACATGTAAGTGACATTAAGTGACATTGTTTCACATAAACTGGCAAAAGCATTTGAGAAAATGAGGGAAAATATAAATTAATATTAGTTTTATATTATCAGAATAAGGATTATATAAGATTTAAAAACTTACCCATGGTAACAGCTTGCTGGATTCTCCTCCTTRGTTCTCTGTTMYAGTCTCAGTGTTGTTCTGAGGTAAATCTAAACTCCTCCCACTGTCCAGAACATTCTGTAGAGCTTCAGAAACCTGTACAGTGAATAACATATTCCACACATGCCTGAAACCTATCGGATCTAATGTGTGTGTGTGTGTGTTTGGGGGTGTGCCCTTGTATGTAGATTACCCTGACTGTTTCCCTGTGAACAGCGTGTGGGCGTGTCCTGTCTCAGGTCATTATCAGTGAATGAAGTGTGGCAGAAAGACTGTATCTCCCCTTAGATTCATATGGATTACATAAACTGAAAATATATATATTTTTTATTAAGCTTGCT
>QMIH01000266.1:549456-572231 GCA_003987875.1 Clarias batrachus | reverse complement strand
GTCACTCAAGATATACAGGAAGTACTGTAGCGGCGGTAGATTCGTGTGTGTATGAATGTGCAAACATGTACTGTCCTTATTGAGGGTTCAAATACGGCGTTCTGCCAAATTTTTGCAGTTCTTGTGGATTTTTTTTTCTTTTAAAAGAGACACAGCAGTTCGCAAACTAATCTTTATACCGTGATATGTTATCAGCATATCAAAAATCACGGCATTCGAATGTCCGTCCTCAAAGTAACGTTGAATAAATTCCATTTCCTTTTGCTTTCTAATGAAAAAAGTAATTATTTGCTTAGTTTTGCACACCGATTATTTTTTTTAAAGAAGCAGAACACACAAGAAACAAAGTTAGAGACACAATTTCCTACTTCCTGTTTACCTCGTCCAATCAGCGGTAAGAATTTAATTTGCAAACTATACCTACCTTTTCCGGTTTCCGGTATCTAACTGGCCGAGAAGTGCAATACAAATTGACAAAACCTTAAAGAAAATACAAATCCGAAAACAAAATAACAAATTCAAAACCAAATTAACAATTAGTTTCGGGTTTTGTAATTTTGTTTTCGGATTTGTTAATTTTGTTTTGAATTTGCTATTTTGTTTTCGGATTTGTTAATTTGGTTTTGAATTTGTTATTTTGTTTTCAGATTTGTTAATTTGGTTTTGAATTTGWTATTTTGTTTTGGGTTTTGTTAATTTGGTTTTGAATTTGCTATTTAGGTTTTGAATTTGTTATTTTGTCTTTGAATGTTATTTTGTTTTCGGTTTTGTTAAGTTGTTTTGCACTTCACGGCCACCGTACAAAACCCATCAAGCACCACAATGAAACTAGCTCTCATGAAGATCTTCTGGCAAGACCAGAATTCAAAAGTTCATTTTAGAGTTACCAGCCTCAAAAATCAATTTAAAAAAGCAAACAGCACCTCAGATTTGAGCCGTTACGAAGGCTTTACATGAGTAGCAGATACATCATCTGAACATTAACTGTTCAAAGGAGATTATTGCATATTTCGAATACACACACACACTCTCTCTCTATCTCTCCATGCATGACAATGAATAATTTTCTCCTCTTTTGTTAGTTTGTTAGTAAATTAAGGTTTCACTAATTACATTTATCAGCATATTTTTGTAGAATTTATTTATGCAAACATATAGTTTTTCATAAGTCATGTAATTATCCCTTTAGTATGTCACACTTTTTATGTCACACTTCTAGTTTTGAATTTGAAATAGATTATTTTCTTAATTTTCTTTATCAAGTTGCAAAAAAAAAAACATCAAGAAATTGATTCAGGTACTAAACATGAAAGTGTAGCTGAAGAATTAGTATAAAACTATGTACAATTCTGATCTAAAACCACATAATAATACATTAGTGATAATGTAGGTCATGAAAAAGAATTTAATATTAAGGCCTCATTATTAATATTGCAACAGATAAAATGATATTGAATGGTAGACACAGTAACATGCATATAGTTTTAACGTACCATAAAATTCTGTATTTCCACTTACCTTTAAAATGAACGCACAAAAAATTTGTAAATCCAGTGTTGCAAGTGTCAGATACACAAAACCTAAGGGTATGGACTTTTTGACCCTGACAAATCCCCCAACCACTGATATACTTCCTGTACAGGTAAAACAAATGCAGCTATATCTGTACCCATGGAAATTTCACACAGTAATGTTGTTGTCATTTGTTGTTTATCTTATTTACATCAGAGAAGTAAGGAATTTGGCAATTCCTTTGTAAGCTATGTGCTAAAGACCATGAACAAACAATCATTAGACTTTTGTCTCTGTTAAAAATGGCCTACCACATTTTTACTTATAGTATACTTGACATACTATGCATACTAGACATACTATGTTTCACATTTACAGCCTGGTTTATAAGTATTTGGACACAATTTTTGTGTATTTGCCTCTGAACACCACCACAGTAGATTTGACATGAAGCAATCAAGATGTGATGGATGTGTAGACAATTTGGCAATGGACGTTATATACAGTATTTATTAGATATAAAAGAAATGTACTGCTTTTTTAACCCACTTACAGTAGATCTGAGACATATTTGCCGTGGACGTTCACAGTTGTTCTCTCATTAAAGTGGCAATGAATGGCTATTGTTTGAGTTGCATTGTTCGGAAATGTCAGGAAACAGTCCGTCAGTCCAACACAAAGCATTGAGTCTTCCACGACTCCAGAGTTGGAGGTGAAAAAGACCAGGAACACAAAAGTGACATTGTGGGTTGTTAATAAAAAATTCTGACCCGGTGTTGCCTCCACCTTTTTATATCTGCACATACCCATGCATGCTTGTATGGTATTGCCTCTGCACAATACCACGTCCACACTTTATGGGTCATCCAGTCTCTTTCCACCTCCCACATTGGTTCTCCGGTTTCCTTTCAACTCCAACTGGTATCCCATCCAGGGTATATTCCCACTACGATGAATAGTTTACTGAAAATTAATGAATAAATGTTCATGTTTGGATTTCTTTCCAAAGTGTCCACAGCAATACTAGCACAACATCTCCACAAGCCAGTAATTCAAAGGGCAAAGTGTGTCACCTGTCAAGTCTCTCCAAGAAATGTATCTGCAATTTATTTTAAACAACACAGCTTTTTGAATAAAGATGAAATCATGCGTTAGCATCTGTTTGTTATTTCAGGTATGGCAACTCCTCAGCTCCAGTCTTAACGAAAAGGCACAGAAATGTTCATGACCACTGTAAAGAAAAATTAAAAATTATTGTAATCAAAGGTCAGTTAAACACTTGGTGAAGTTACATCCTAAAAAAAACAACATTTGAAATTACAGCTATGTAAAATAGTGAAATAAGCACAGAGTGTGACAAGGACTCCCACAATTGGGAGTAAACAGCTGTGTGGCCATGAATACACTTGTTAATAAGGCTATTCAGAACAAAACGTCTTTAATTTACTAGGGTGGATAAAGACTGTGCTTTGGAGCAATGGAAAAAAGGTCATGTGATATGTGGAGTCAAGGTAAGAAGGGAAGCACATGAAGCATGCACAGTGTCCATTTTAAAAATCTCACGACACAGTGCTATGATCTGAGGTTCAGTTGGTCAGGTCTAGGCTCAACAATTCAATGTGGCAATAAAATGCCTCATTCTGCATCAATAGAAATAAAAGAAAAGAAGAAAAGGACACATTAATTACTGTGTAACTTATAAAATAAATAAACAAATAGCATGTGCTTTGATTTAGAATTATTCAGTTAATCACATTAGAAGTTTTAAAAATAAAATTTTTATAAAGGAATGAGCGACAGTTCTTCAGTCATTTTATTTTGCTACTTTAGTGCTACACAAAATTTGAGCATGACTACCTTGACCAGGAAAAGAAATAATAATTAAATGAATAAATCACCTGTAATTAATTATTGGAATCAGTGTTCAGTCAGTGATGCTCTATTAAAAAAACTAAATTTAAATTTATGTGATAATAAACAAAATTAAGTAATAAAAGTTGACCAAACGAAGTATACAGTATAAAAATAAATATTCGCATTCACACATTTTCTATGAACCTGCTTATTGTTCTTGCACGCGAAGAGGAAAATTGCTGGCCATATATTCTGTGAGGACCCGCCTTGCAGCTTCACCAGCATTACTTGATTGTCTGTATGACTGCGTCATCGGCTGAGGCATGGCTCTCTCCAAAGCAGCAGCCTCTTCCATCCAGGCTTGACCGAAACACTCCTGTTGTCTCTCGCAGAAATTATGCAGAGCACAGCAAGTAATTGCAACATATGGTGAAAAGGTGTAGTGGAAGTCACTTCTTTTTAGAAGAACCTGCCATCTTGCCTTCAACCTCCCAAAGGCAATTTCCATTGCTGCTCTTGCATCATCAAAGTATATGTTAAAGGAATTTTGCTGAGGGGTTAGAGTAGGACTTGGGGTGTATGCCTTCATGAGCCATTCCAGGAGCGGGTGTGCTGCGTCACCAAGAACAACGAAATTGATGGGTGTTCCCTCTATGTTGCGAGTGTGCTGAAAGGACAGATTGACACTTTCGTGCAGTTTTTCATTAAAACATACAGGAATTTGATTGCTTTCTTGCATGACAAGTCATGATCCTGAATATGATTATCAAAAAACATGATGAACATAATTCAGATATTATGTATTTCAACTACTAGTTTATAACAGCCTAGTACAGTAACTGAGCTGAACCCAGAACTAGCAGTACAGGTAGTTCCCGACTTATGAACATTCAAGTTACCAATTTGAATATGGAGACTCTCAGATATGAAAAAGTAGCTCTTACTGTTACAAAAAAGAAATATTTACAATTATATACAATATTTTCAGTGTGTAAGTGAATGTATAAAATATCCAAAGAAAGCCATATTGTATGTTCGGTATACAAAATTAAGTAATAAAAGTTGACCAAACGAAATACAGTGTAAAAATAAATATTCATATAATATGTGCGTGTGGGTGTGTGGAAGGAATGAGTCGGCCTAACCGGTTTCAATTAATCAGTCTGGGAGCAGGATGATAGAAAATGTCTGTCCTGTAAAGCTGTCCTGATGGTGAATAATCCTAATTTCAGGAAATCCTCACCAAAACAGAGTTTACAGTCCAATACAGTGGAAAACAGCTCTGAGACAAAATGGTGTGATGATTCATTTCCTTAGGTGCTGTTATGGTTTTTGGCCACATGATGGGAGTGTGGGGAAAGGGGACAGAGATTTAGTGAATTGGATTGGTATGCCTTACACTGTATAAGACTCACTTTGTCAAACTTCAAAACAAATCTAACTTAAGAACATGCTCCCGGAACAGAACGTGTTCGTAAGTCGGGGACTACCTGTATTGTGCAAGTGCTTGTGTCTATACCTAATAACAAAAAGATATTTTATGTTTATTTATGGAGGCATAAAACAACATAGAAAAATAGTTTTTGTGATGAAAAGCAGCCCCTTGTCACTGGTGCTGATACTTGAAACACCAGCAATGCATGCACTTTGCCAGATATCCAATGTTGTGCAGTGCAGGATGATCCATTTGGGATTCATCTGAACTTGAATTAAATTAAGATGAATCCCAAATCTGTTTATTATGGTTTGCTTTTATACAAAATCATGGATAGTATCTGTAACAAGTAAATAATGAATCATTTGAAATGAAACTTTATGATAAAATTTATATTGCCTATAAAAAAATCCACTGAAAAAGGAGAAAGAAAAAAACTAATCTTTCTAATAAGACTACAGTTATTTAACCAATCAGTGCTCTGTACTATTACAATCTCCGCACACATACCCCACGTACCACGTACCTGGTCTAACTTGACGAACATAAAACAATGACACCATGTCCGATTAGAAACTAGTTACCTCACACTGAGGCACATTACAGTGTTGAGGGGAATTACACACTGACAGTCATGCCTTATATACTGTACCTTAGGAAGAAGGTGAGCCATGTTGAACAGCTGGGATTGCTTGAATACAGTGGCATCATGAGCACCTCCAGGAGCTCTGCAGCTCACACTCCAGAAGCTGTTGATACACAAAAATGCAGAACAATATCATTGAAATATTATTATCGAGAATAAACATACCAACTTGTACTTTACCTTGATGTTGTTGGTGCAACATGTACCTTTATACCTTTAATTTATTTATGGTATTATACTGAATCCTTTCAAAGGATACAGTGTGCAAAAGATGTACCTGTAATAGTATCACTCTAACCACTAGTACATTTTGGTACTTTAATTTGGCACTTTTACAAAGTGTTTATATACACACTTACTGTCCACTTCATATGAAACATTTTCCTACTTAATTGGAATGCACATTTATATGCACTTACACAAATTATCATTCTCACTGGTATTTCAACCTGCTTATACATCTATAATTTTGATTTATAGATACAGCACTGTGCAAAAGAAGAATCGGCTGCTAGGTATCGTGGAAGTATCAAATCCACTGGGCCTTATTGATTCCTATCTCTAAACTATCATAGTCAGTGATATCACATTTCCTCCAATCTGATGTGAATATTAACTGAAGTTCCTAAATTGGTAGGATATTCTGCATCGTGCTGATTGCATAATTGCATGAATGAGCCAGGCTTCCTATTAAATATTTTCTACATTTTAATCAAGTCCGGTTATCCTCATTTAAATAGCACATTTAAGCTGAAGTGGCAGCAAAAATGGTGCACAATAAAATAAAAAATATTCAAATATGAATAAAAAAAATGGAATCAATAAGGCCCAGTCGATACGAGATTTCCACGAAACCTAGCAATTTGGATTGCAATTCTCTTAGTATCACAATTTTCTAAATGTCTAGATTCTATAATTATTTTTTTACAATTCTAAACAAATAATTTGTTCCTACCAGACAAGATGATTTGCTGCCTTGCAATGTGTGAATAAGAGTGAATTAGAATTTGGCACCTGTAGGATTATAGAGAAACTGCAATATTTTACCACCTCGAATACAAACATCTCTACATAAAAATAAATAAAAAAATAAAAAGATTTCAGAGTCAGTGTTGTTATATGCCACTCAAAAATGTAACTGAAATTATTTGTCCCCCCCATCTATATGGTTATTGTTGTTGACAGATTACAGGTTGTTGACAGATTACATATTAAATACTGGTTTGAGTATTTAAACAAACAGACTTTACACAAAAAGGTGTGAAAAATAATAATCATAAATTAGGAAAACTTCCAGAAACACCTTGGTGATGATTTACTGAAACTGTGATAGACAGACAAGCATTCGAGATGTTAAAAATGTCAAACTTTGGCCTACAAAGACGGCTGATAGTTGGAAAAAAACACCACCTGCTTGACCTGTACACCTGCCTGGATTTATGCATTGTGCTGCTGTCACATGATTGGTTGATTGGATAATGGCATGAAAGGACAAGGGTACTGGTGTTTCTTTTTAAATGGAAGGTGAATGTATGCGTTGATCAGCCATACTGTTATGACCACCTGCCTAATACCAAGTACTGTCAGTGCCCCTTCTGAAACCTAACCAGTAATTACATTTACAGTAATGCTCTATGTATTCGGACACCTTTCTATTGAAACCAGCATTCATCTTTTCGGCAGTTTGAGCTACAGTAGCTCTTCTATTGGATTAGACTACACCTCCTCATTTAGGCTACAGTAAGCCAGTAGCCTAAATGTAGTAATGTAGTAACTACAGTACATTTAGCCCCTACAGTTGGGGCGGGCCCGTGTATTGTCCGATCCAATAGAATCGATAGTGTAGATTAGATTGATGAAATGGTTAATGATGGTGCAGGTGGTCATAATGTTATGGCTCATTATGATTGAGGTGTCGTATCTCTTCCTTATATATATAGGCTCACCAATAACTGTCATCAACGACCCCTTGCAGCACATAAGACGTCCAGCCTTTACGGTTGAGAAAATTCATGTAGCTGTCACTAGGCGCCAGGACCGGGATGTGAGTGACATCGACACACCCGATAACCTGAGGGATACAGAACTTGCTCTGAAAGCGCTCGGCGATGGCGCAGGCTTCCTGCAGGCTCGGGACTTTGATGAAGTGCCGTATCGCCTGGTTCACCATGCCTTTACAGAACATGTACACAAATTTCATCACCGTCGTCTTATGCACCCCGAAGCGGTACGCGATAGAGCCGTACTCCCCGCAGCCGCCGAGCTTGTACAGCGCGATCGCCACCCGCATCTCCAAGGGGATCGCGGGACGCACGGTCACCTCACCGGGGCTCATGACATCCTTCATCAAGTCACAAAGTTTCACGAACGACCTGCGAGCCATCCTGAAATGCTCTCTCCATTCCGCGTCGGAGAATTCCTGCAGCACCACTCGCTCCCACCAGTCCCGACTCCGCACGCGCATCCAGCACGAGCGGCTTTTGTTCGGAACCGGAGGAAAATGCACAGTGGGCTCGAGAGCGGCCGCGCGCTCCAGCAGCGCTCGCCTTCGCCTCTGCAACAAAACCGAGACAGCCTGCAGGAGGGAAGCGTTATATGATATCTGCAGTAATAAAAAGTGCACAATCAACAGCGGCCAAAATACAGACTCCATGTTTATTTTAAAAAACAGCGGCTGATAGATTTCTTTTACGTCACGTCCATCCTCCATGGTGGGTTTGCTTCCGGGTTGGAACAGTCTACGTCACAGATTATTAAAAAAACAAATAAATCCGATTACTGAGAATATAAACCACATTCCATATACCACGTACACGTGCAAGAAGTAGACGTCCCTAAGTTTGAAATACACCAAAATCTGTTTCCATTATTATGACTGGTGTTTGTTTCCTTCTTTTCAGATTGAAGTGTGCTCATCTTTAAACATTCCTCCATCCATCCACCTATCTAGGAACCTCTGTAGTCCAACTAGGGACCATGGAGGCCAGTGATGATTACTAACGTATTTATTCCAATTCCAATATATTCCAACCTTTCAACACTTGGGACAATTTAGGAATGCCGCTTAGCCTAATTTGCATGTGTTTGGACTGTGAGAGGAAACCGGAGTTCCCAGAGGAAACCTGCCAGGGGCTGACAACGGCATGCCAACTCCATGCACATAGACACCAATGTGGAAAAGTGTGAATAATCGAAACAAATGATGAGATGTAGTGGGTTTTAACATTGGAGGTGCAAAGCTTACAAGTCTTTTTCTTTTGTTTATACATTGTTTTCATTGGCCACATGATGCTATACACATATATCATACAGTATATGCTATTCACTGGATTATTATGTGCACAACTGCACAAATACCTATCTGTAAAACCATGCAAATTCATCACTGAAAAAAAACCCACCAAGTGCCTACCATTGACAATATATTAGGGAGCTAAGATTGGGCCAACACGACTAAATTAAATTTGAACTAAAACATCTCAGATGTGAGCAAAGTCCAGACTTTCAGCTTTAATTCAAGTGGTTTGACAAAAGTATGGTATTAACCATTCAAGAATTACAGCTATTTTCAACTCCTCCCCCAGTTGGGGGGTTTATATAATTGAACAATCTAACATAATTACAAACATAAGGATTGCCTTTAATGCTTGGATGAAAATTCATTGTAGTCAATGAATGCCTGAAATCTGGGACTCATGGACATGACCAAATGCTGTTTCCTCCCTTGAGATGCTTTGCCAGGCCTTTACTGCAGCTGCAGTATATTCACACTGTATTTAAACAAGCTGTGGAATAAAATAACACTTTGATTTGAAAACAAACACACACACACACACACACACACACACACAAAAAAAACATGTCAGCTGCTATGGCACTACATGATCGCTTTTCAGTAGGTGTGCACATTAATGGTGTAGCCAGAAATTAATTTCAGGTGAGGATGAGAAAAAACAAAAATCAGTGTGTCCGGGCTCTATGCAGATGAGTGGGGTGCCCAAACTGCTAAGTTTTAAGAGAAACAAGAAGAAGAAGAGTTATTGATTGATGTGTTTGCCGCAACTCCCAACTGGGAGAGAGGGACAAACACACATGCGCATGATGTGTCTAAAGACCTCTGTTTATTATCATCAAAAAGAGCTAATTTAAGCTTAACATGTAAGTCAAAGCAAGACTCGGAGACAGACAGACAACAGAAAAGCAGTTGCAGTTATGCTCTGAACATGGGCTATATGAAGTATTAATGTATAAGGAATCAGGAAGCGCAATGAGAGGGTTGTTTTATGGGTATATAGGCATGAGAAAGTTCATAATACAAAAGTTTGCAACCACACATGGTGACATGTGGTGTAGTGGTTAGCACTGTGGCCTCGTACCTCCAGGGTTGTGCGTTTGATTCCTGATTAGATACTTGGTGTTCCCAAATTGCCTGAAGTGTGGGTGTGTGCCCTGCACTAAATTGTCACCCTGTCTGGGTTGCAGCCCACCTTGAATCTTATATCTTCTGGGGCACAGTATTAGTGGTATAGACATGAATGAATCCGTGAACAACCACATGTGTTTTTAATGTTCAGATCAAGTATTCACAAACATTTATCCAAAAAGTCCTTCCCTAGCCAATCCGCTAATAGGTGTGTCCAATCTTATTTAGAAAGGGCTGCTGTCAGTGCAGGGTTTTATTCCGATTAGGCAGAAGCTACACCTGTTTAATCACTAATTTTTGGCTTTCAAATAGATAGAATCAAATAGACATCATCTAGATAGAATAATGTGTGTTATCTAGTTAGCTGGCATGAAAGCCTGCACCCACACTGGATAGGATGTACGTCCCTGCTCTAGTACACGGTTTTCACAAAACACAGCAACGTGCTACACCATATTCGTGGTGACATGTGGATAAATTGGGTAGCTGAAGGCTGACGAACCCAATTAAATTACCTGCTAGCAACTGGTTCTGGATATGTGATTATACTGGCTAACGCACAAGTCATTTTATACACGCGTCTCTCTAGCCACACCCCCTTCCCATGTAAACCCCGCCCATTTTCCTGATGACACACGCCAACGCGGCTGTCCAATTTCCGCCGAGCGAGAGCTTCTTGTTGGATGTGAGGTTCTGTGCGGCTTCGGCATGGTACTCATCAAAGAATAGTGAGTGACTCCGCTTTACCATTTTACACAAATATAACAGCAGTGTCTTTAATAGCAACCCAGGCACTGTTGTCGGTTTTATTTCGAGCCTTTAGTTATATAACAATGAATGCGAGTCAGTGATTCTTTAGGGGGAGTTGGGGAGGAGGGGGTGCTGCTTATTTGTCCTGCGCTAGCATTAGCATTAGGGTGAGAAAATGTAGCCTGCTGGCTAAACCTGGCTAATGCTACAATAGCGAAATTAATTATTTTACATGTAATCATGGTGGAGCGGTTTTAACCAAACCGTAACGACACGTTATCCGGTTTATAAATAATCCTTTTATTTTTACACCGCCCTCTTGTAACGGAAGTAACGGAAATAAATACCGTAACCTAGCCTAACCAGCTAACGGGGCGGAAAGCGGCTTCACACCCGGTTACTAGAGCGAGGCGTTGATATTTCTCCTGTACCCATATTCCGGGAAATATCGCGTCTTGCACTAGGATTGGCTAATAGTTTAAACCCGCAGTCAGTCACCTCATGAAATCATTTTTTTATGTTTTGGATTGGCTGCGGGGATAAAATATTAGCCAATCGTCATGCAGAAGGCGGGACTAACGTGAATGCAGGTAGAAAAGAAAAAGAAACAACTCTGGTCAGTGTATTAGCTCGCCAAGGTTTTTACAATCTGTTTGTTTTGTTTTTCAGTCAAGTGGTGTTGCCATGCTCGGTAGAAGAGGTAAGTTAATGTCCAGAATCATATCACTTATCATTAATTTAGATCTTCAGATCAGCTCATTATGACAGCTAGAGGTATATATAGCTGCATAGTTTCTTCTTAATGCTGGAGTTCATGTCCTGTGTGACACATCTGACTTGTGTTTGTGTAAATGCATAGTTTGAATAACAGTTTGATGAATGTAATGCGAGTCTGTTAGGGTTAAGATGACTATGATTCAGGACAGCGTGTTAAGAGTGTGAAACCGTGGCCTTTTGGCCCCTTAGAGGCCACTCTGCAGTCTTGTGTTTAAAGCAGTTGTTGTGCTTCTTTGCTGTTAGTTGCTTGTGTCTTCCCCACCAGTACCAGGTTGGCCAGCTGTACTCGGTTGCAGAGGCCAGTAAGAACAACACAGGAGGGGGCGAAGGGATCGAAGTTCTCCGAAATGAACCGTACGAGAAAGAAGGGGAGAAGGGCCAGTATACCCACAAAATCTACCACATACACAGGTACGTATATATTTTGTCAGTGTGGAAAATAATTTAGTCCTAATAGTCATAGACTATAATAGACATTATAGTCTCTATATGTGCTTGGGCAAATTATTTCTCAAGTTAGTTTGAGCATGTTGAACACACTTGCTTAAGACCATGCATAAGAGTCAAAAAATAAATGCACTCCATTATATGAAAACTTCTGTAGGCTGCTCTGTCTTATCGGCGCTTTTCGTTCAAAGCTACTGTTTCCTCAGTCGCTGGTGTAAAAGAGTTACATCAGTTAATATGTAACTGTGATGCGAGCAAAATGGACACCCAGCTTTTGGTTTGTGTGAAAGAAGAGGGGGGCGGGGTTCTGAGAGTGTACCTGGAGCTTCAACAACTTGTAGAAGAGCTAAGCAAGAGCATTTGGATGTCTGCAAACAAACTTCAGACCAATAATGAAGGTGACGAGACATGGACACATCATTATGAACCTGAGAGTAAACATCAGAGTATGAAACAGAAACAACCTTAATTGACGACCAAGAAAAAGTAAAAAAAAAAAAAAAAGGAGAGAGAACCATCACCTGGAAAATTGATGCTTACAAATTTTTGGGATTTTCAATGTTCAGTATTGAAACATGAATTCATCTTCTATACTACTTGTAGTGTACAGGGTTCGGGGGCCTGGAACCTATCCCAGGAGACTTTGGGCACAAGACGGGGTACACCAGTCCATCACAGGACACACGTACACAATCACTACTACTTGGGAATGCCAATTAGCCTAAACTAAATAAAACCAGAGTACCCAGTGCAAAGCACATGGGGGACCTGGCAACCTCCATGCACATAGGCCAGAGGCAGGAATTGAACCCTCTACCCTGGAGATGCCAGTATTGGAATGTTATCAGGAAAAAAGTTCAACAATGAACAGTGCTTATTACAGTGAGATGCTTATTAACGAGCTGCAGCCTAAACTTTGGATTAAACACAGGGGGCTGATTTCCAAGAGTGCTGTGATCAGGCACGATCATGCACATCTGCACATTTCTGCCCACACTGTAAAAACTCTGCAAAACCTTTGAGTTTTGAGGTGTTAAAGCATCCTCCCTGTAGTTCTGATTTTCCTTTCACCTGTTTGGTTTCCTGAAAACAGCTCTATGAGGACAAAGATTTTCTTCTGATGAAGAAGTGAAGACAGCGGTGCATTCATGTTTTGTGGTTCAACCTAAAACATTTTATTGAGTGAATACGAAAGCTAGTTGACAGATGGAGAAAAGTATATTGAAAAGAGAGAGATTGTCATTTTACTTTTTTATGTCTTTTCCAAACATTAATTAAATGTCATGCTGTCTTGTAGTTACTATATGTATATGCTGAAGATTTTTAATCTCTGCAATAAGTATTGCTAATGTTAGCAAAGTTACTTAACTGATATTGACCTGCCCTCTGTGTCACAACAAAGTTTTTTTTTTCCTTGTGTTGAAACACCCTGAGGTTGTTTACATGTCTAGATGTGCAGGGCCTTTAAACATCTGTGCTCTTAAATGTATTCCAGCACTTTCCAGAATAGAGGAAGTGGTTGTACATATGCAAAACGTATACACCAGGAAAGTGGAAAACCTTTTAACCTAGTTTCAGTGGAATACTTAGTTTGGAGAATATAAAAAGGATGATGGTCAGATTTTTATCTGCTCTGTTGATGTATTGTTTATTGTCTTCAGAAGTCATTTTTATCACAATTTTTGTTTTTCCCTCTAATAACTAAACTAAAGCATTTGTGTAAAGAAATCACACCCCTGAAACGCTGACATGTTTGCTACGTTGTAAGTTATTAGCCTGTTAAACTGGTTGAATGAGTCCAATACGAACATAAATAACTGGGTCTGTCTATATATTTCTTCTTTTTTTAAAAAAGATTCCTGCCTTCAATAGTTTGCACCTCCCTTTCTTAATGTGATTAATGCGTTTTGGATGCGCACTGTTTGCCTCCACACATACTCGGAATAGCCTTTGGATCACCTCGGTTGAAATTCTCCCCTGCAAAAGTCTTTTCTACATCTTTTTTTTTTTAAACTCTGCCAGGTTGCTTGGCCACTCTTTGTGTAATCTTTTTCTTCTTCTTCATTTTCTTCTTCACATTTTTGTTTGTCTTTATTAAATCAGACCAGCAAGTTGACAGTCATGGCAAAACTTTGTTTTATTATTAAGTTATGTTTCAGATTGTACAATGACAATTCATCATCTTAGATGTCGACATACAGTGGTAAACACTTTGTCTTTGTTTCACAGCAAGGTGCCCAGCTTCATTCAGATGGTTGCCCCAGAGGGTGCGCTGGTGTTTCATGAGAAAGCCTGGAATGCCTATCCTTACTGCCGCACTAGTGGGTATCTTAAAAACAGTGTGTCTTGTTCAAAGTTAGAGGTGACTGTAGTACATGTGGTAGATCTGTACATGTGTGTATTTACAAGAACTGTGCGCTATTTGAGAACCAATATTTAATGCTGTAAAATTACACAACAGGGACATTTGTTTCAGTTGTAAAAGGCACATGTGAATAAAGTATAGAATTTATATTGTATTTTCCAATTTTTAAAATTTATTTTTTACTTGCCTCTAAAGAATGTTAGTTGTAAAGTTCAGATTGTCTCTTTACCAGAATGTTGGGGGCATCAGGTAAGAGGGGAAGTGCATAAAGCGACGCACTCATTATGCATAGTGGTCACTGTACAAGCCTCTAGAGGCTGTGTTGTGATCTGGGGTTCCTTCAGTTGGTCAGGTCTAGTCAGCTTAAGACCAGAATGTACTGAATGATCCAGTTATCACATCCATGAAAGGCTTCTTCCCTGATAGCTCTGCCATATTCAAGGTCCCAAATTGTGAGCTGCTTTTGAGTCTGATTTTAAGGGGAAAAAAACTATATACGTGTGTGGAAACTAAGAAAACATAAAATTACCTTTTCTGAATTACTTTTTAACAAGTAGATGACTTCAGATAGTCCATATTATTTAAGTACTGATCTCACCAGTACTGATGCTGTTGAGATGCCAGTGATGCCACGTATTACAAACTGTTAAACAGCTCCTACATGTACATTAAAGCAAGAGCTGTATTAATTCTCATTGCTTAAATGAGAATTGCTACAATAAGTAGAGAGGTTAGTATAATTTGCATCATTAATCATATTTCCCTTTTTCATTCCTTTCTCCCATGCCTGGAATACGACTCCCACAGTTGTTACAGTGAGTTTTATTTTTTTGGTCACTTTTTTTTGGTCAAATTTCACATTAAAATATATCTAAATATTTCTTTGTATAAAGAAACCATCATTTTAGCAAGATGTATAGGAAAAATCTTATCTATTGTTTGTGATACATTATGTATCCCTTTTTTTAGAATGAGTACATGAAAGATGACTTTTTCATCAAGATCGAGACCTGGCACAAACCTGACTTGGGAACAACTGATAATGTAAGTTGATGTGCTTCAGTGATTGTGTCGTACTGACTAAAGGAAGTGTTTTCTGTTTTGTTTAAATAGGGAGAGAAAAAAATCTTTATGGTGATTTTCCTCTGTTCTCTCTCTAGCCTCATGGCCTTCCCCCTGAAGAGTGGGAGGAGACTGAAGTAGTGCCGATCGATATTGGTGATCGCTCTCAGGTGGACGATGCGGTAAGTCAGACAGGAATTTTAAGTTATCAGTTAGTGCAGCAGGGTGCAAATCTGTAATCCCTCATTTAAACTGACCTTTAAATTGGTTCTTATGCTGAATTTGTTACGAATTGTGCCAAATGGGAATTATGGGTACAATCAGAAATGGACCAAACTATTGATTAGACAATAATCCCCAGCTTATCATGATTTGTAACTGAAGTCAGACAGCAAAAAATGTCAACAAAACCTTTTTTAATCGCATGGTATTGCAGAGTAGTGTTGAGGATTATTGCAGTGACCCTGTCAAATGATTTATTTTCCCTTTAAAATTTTTGTATTATTAACAACAGTGGGCTATCTTATGATTTTATCATTCACATTCAATTAAAAAAAAAAAATTAATAGTTCAATATTTTACTTTTAAATAATTTACGTGCATACATAATACAGAATTACATAATACAGAATGGTACAGGAATTACCCACACAATTGTTGCTGAGCTTTAATGTAGTAAATTTTTTTGTTTAGCTGAATCAGGTTTTTGTTTTGTTGTCTTTTAACTTTCACAAAAGGTTTGCATTTAACATTTTCACAATTATTAATGCCATATAACATTTTTCCATTTCAAAAGGCATTCCAAACATAATTTAAGAAAAATCTTTGTCATATTGCACATACAGTATTAAAATTACATTACCACCAGTGCTTCACAATTAATGCAGAAAAATCTACATTTTGATATGGACCTGTGCAAATATTTAATCACAAGGCTGCAATTTATTACAGGTAATGTACATACAGTCGGGAAATTATGAAGAGTTTTTAAAAAATACATTTTAGGAGCCAAATTGTTATGGACAACCATCATCTGAGATCTAATTAGACCATTTGGTCAATGATAATGATACATTTAATAGTTAAATATCACAGTTTATATTGTAATATTTGTAAAAGTAATAACGATCAAATCACGCAGCCCTAATTACTGGGGATTTTGATAAAAAATTATTCAAATGTTCACTCAAAACGTAATTATACACTTGGCTTCACTTGAGTCACTTGCCAACCTTAGCGTAGGCCAACAGGCTCGCTCTGACTGGTGCCAAGTAGTTTGTCCTCTCTGGTCGACAGCTCCTCACTCGTTAAAATGTAAGACAAGCCATAACACTGTAAAGTAGTACTTTACAAACTGACAATCCCTGGATTTAATCACAGGTCAGCACTGGACATCCTCTAAGGAATTACTTCTGTTTTGACAGGTTTACATGATTCCACTCAACCAGGATAAAGTTCTGGATTTGGTTTAGTAACTATACTATTGAACTATTGGAATACCTGGTTTAACTGGTTAAAACATCAGGATTCAGAAACGATTATGCTTTAGATCCAAAAGACTTCAGGGAGGAAATATGAAAAGAAAAGAACTGTGACAGGCTTTTGGTGTGTGTGTTTTTATGTTTATCTGTATTACAGATCAATTCTTATTTGCTCCTTGATTACCATATTAATATGCTTCTGCCCTCTTCTATTTGACAGCTCAATGTCCATCCATCAAGACTGAGGAGGGTCTTAATAACCAATTTAAACAGAATGTGTATCACTAAACTTTACAGTTCTGGTCTGGACATGCTGGTGATAAATTAAAAATTAAAAAAAAAAAAACTCCTCCACCCTCTCTGATGCAACAAGCTAAACATCAAACAAGCTTCCGAAATTCTGTGAAAAATTTAAGAGGTTCGTATAAATTTGTCTTTCAGGACTACAAGGCAGACGAGGATCCTGCTATTTTTCACTCTGAGAAGACTGGAAGGGGGCCATTGGGACCAGGATGGAAGGTACACAAACACACACACACTCACACACATCTCTTTTATAAACACATACAATTTTTCCAAATATCTGAAATGCTCTTTGTTTTTCTCTGGTTCTGCTGCAGAAAGAGCTTCATAACAGTAACTGTCCCTATATGACTGCGTATAAGTTGGTGACTGTACATTTTCGCTGGTGGGGTCTGCAGGGCCGTGTGGAGAACTTCATTCACAAGGTAATAAACCTTTCCTTTTACCTTTGGCCCAGGAGGTTACCTTGCCCACTGTTTGGACTTCTGGTTTCTGAATAGTCTTTTTGTTGCTATATTTCATCTTCTCCCACCCAGTGTGAATTACAGTATTCATGTGTGTGTAGAGCTATGTAAGAGTAAGAGAATTACAACATGACAAGTTTTTACACTTATTTTGCTTTGTCACGCTCTCTGTTTTTGAACAGCAAGAGAAGAGGCTCTTTACCAATTTTCACCGGCAGCTGTTCTGCTGGCTGGACCGCTGGGTGGACTTGACCATGGATGACATCCGCAGGATGGAGGAGGAGACGCAGCGGGAACTGGACCAGGTAAAAACGTGATGCAGTGCATGTTTCATTCTAGCAGAAGTGGAGGAAATGTCATATATACAGTATGTGGGAAGCTGGAATCACAAGAACGATTTGATATCCGTCAGGGGCGTCCCTCTTTCCAGCTTCCTGAGAACAATGTGGTTACAGATAACCACATAAGAACAATGTGGTTACACACATGCCAGTGTGTTTTCAAATTTCGCGTTGCCATCTGGTGGTTTACTTTGGTCGTAGTTTTGACGAAATCAACACTGACTCTCTGGGAGCGATTCCTCACTCCTCCTCAAAAGTGAGGCTTTGGTGATGGACACTGATTTTTGTTAGCTCGTTGTGCTACTCACTCATTCGCTCCACCGCTGAACAGGATCATGAGAGGCCTGGAGCCGATCCCAGTTGACTTGTGGCACTAGGCGGGGTACACCTTGGTTGGGGTGCCAATCCATTGTATGGCTCAAACACTCACACTATGGGCAATTTAGAAATGCCACCTAATCTACTCTGCATGTCTTTGTACTGTGGGAGGAAATCGGAGTAACAGGAGAAAACCCACAAAGCATGGGGAGAACATGCAAACTTCTCTCTCTCACACACACACACACACACACCTGAGGCAAAAATGTATCTTTAATGCAGCCTACAGTGAGCCTCACACTTGGGGTGTATATAAGTCTAAAGCACATCAAAATCTACTTTGTTATAGCACTAAATCTATCATGGACCTAAAATACCAATGACAAATCAGCAACATGCACCAATGATTTTTCAAACAAATATGAACATAGCTTAAGTTCTTTGTGTGTGTGTGTGTTCATCTTTACAGATGCGTAACCAAGGATCGGTGAGAGGAATGAAAGCGGGAGATGACTAAAGTGAGAACAAGCGAGGAATGGAAAGAAACCCAGGGCTACTTTTAATTTTACCTCCTTCAGTCCTCACATGGCCGTTCACAATGTGCCACTTCACCAAGCCCTTTTGAACAGGAAACTGTCATCTTTTACCCAGGAAGTGTCCGTTACCTTGTGCGAGAGCGTGAGTGCGTGCATGCGCGCGTGCGTGCACGTGTGTGTAAAATGTGCGTGTGCATTTGTGCCGGTGCAGTTTGCCTTACATGACCTCATCATTTGCTGCCAAATTCTTTTGGATTTTACTTCAAATGTTTTAAATAATGTCAGCATTTCTTTTTATAATTAAGTATTATAACTGTTCTACGGTTTCTGGCTTATTTTGCAACCATCAGCTTTGTACTAAGCGTGCCAGTGGGGTCCTAAGGGCCTACAAGTTTTACAAAGATGGTTTGGGGGTGCATTTCACTGAACTTGTATCGCAACCATGAATAAACAACTAAGTAATTTACTTCTTATTACAATTAAATTTGAGTCTGTTTGTGAAATTGTCAGTGGGAAGTTAATGTACACTACAAGAAAAGGGCATGTGTAATAAACCAATACACACGTCATTGAAACAAAATGTATGCATAATGCTTGTTTTCCTCATATGAAACTCAAAGCACGATGGACAAAGCTTCTGTTAGTTTTTTTTTTTTTTTTCCTGTCCTCTTGTTGGATTCCTCTCTGCACTGACGGCTTGATTCAGTTTGAGTGTCCTCGTTGCTGGGTGAGAGGAGCTGTTTGTAGATGAGACTCTTTTTAAACTCAAGAAGCTTTCCCACTTTTGACTGACATGTGGCATGCCAAGCCTCACCACTTGGCTGAGGCAATTCACATCTTTTCAAGCCGAGTCTGATTTACAATAACGTAACAAAATAAAAACCAACATCATTGACTTATTCGTCTGGTGTCTGTCTTTCAACTCGCCTCCAGTCTTATTTTGGAATTTATTCAAAAAGGTTACAAATTAAAGGAAATAAACTGTCTGTTATAATTTGGAATAGGATTTGTTGGCATGGTTTGGAGAGACTCTTCCCCCAAGATGGATGGGCTTAACTTGACTTAACTTTTTTTTTTTCAATAATGAAACATTTCTCATCTGCTGGGAGAGCTTTCTTTAAGATTGACTCTGCCCTGATCTGCACAAGGGATCACAGAAAGATTGAATGACTATGAAAATTATGTAGATCATACTCTGTGGCTTCAGTGACCAGATCAATTTGAGCACCTTTAAGGCATTTTAGAGGGAGATTTTCCATCACCATCAGCAAATGTGTCCCCTTTAATTTGTCACTTATAATCACTCGTGTGTCAACAGTTTATAAAAAATTTTTTTTTTAAAAGGCACAAGAGCTACAATTAATGGGTCATTACGTGGGGTACAGTTCAGTAGGTAGAAATGCTAGACTAAAGAAAAATATCCAAAGAGATTTGAGCTGACAGGAAGTAATATAGTAACTCTCAACAACTGTGGTGAGCAACGAAGAATGCACATAAATTTAAAAAAGTTTTCGTCTTTGTTTCAGTTCTTTGTTCTCAAGATTTCTGGTCCTGGCTGAAAGTGCAGCCTGACATGGACTTCTGCTTTTGTCTACAGTCTGAGATACTTTTGTGCTCACTGGTTGTAAATAGCGATTATTTGTGTAAATATAGACTTCTTTTCAAAACAGTCTAGTTATTCTACTCTGGTCTCTCTCATTAATAAGGTGCATCATCCATATACCCTCTATAGGAGTCCTTTTTTAGATTTCCTTCCCTGCACCATTCTATGTAAATTCAAGTCGTGTCACTGTCATGCGTGAAATCCCCATGAGATCAACAGTTTCGAATTACTTAAAATCATTACAAAAAAAATTTTTGTTCTCTATTTTGTTGTTTGATGTGAACATAAACTAAAGCTTTTGACCTGTGTTTGCATATTGTTCTTTTCTGAATATGTTTTCCTATTAGACAGTTGACGTGTTACATGTTACATGAGACTTTTGATTACAGTAGGCAGAATAACAGAACACAGTTATCAGAGTAAAATCTACCTTTATTTTTCGATATAATCCCCTGCTACACTAATGCATTCATGTGAAAACCTGCAGTGGGCTCTGAGCCACCTCGGCCGGGATCGTCATTCACAGATATACGGCCTTCTTTAAAACATTTGCACCATTTATTATTGTACCTTGCTTGAAGTTTGCTGTAAAAGTAAATCGGTTTTACGTCTTCATTCATAATTTTTTTTTTTTTATCTCAAGTCCCAGTTTGACTTGAACACCCCTTATATACTGTATATGAAAATGCTAAGTCTTAACATTTTAAACTGTTTTTACTGTATGTGGGCCAATATCCACTTTCAAGACACACATTACCAGCAGGTTAAAGGTTCTAGTATACCTTTAGCTACCTGTAGCTATCTTTTCCACTGATTAAGACTGATAAAAATCCTGAGAATGTCAATATTAATATACCACAGACATTAGTGGACGTTGTATACTGATGCATTTTTAAATAGAGTTGAGAATATTCCTCAGGCCAGGACAACATGTTATCAATAATCCTGTTTAAGACTTTGCTTTAGTCTTTAATGATACATTTGCCCCCTTAGGCACGTTTCAAGAACACACATAGTCATGTGCAATCGCTACCTGCTGTCATCACATGAGGATCTGCAGATTTGGGGAGATATTAACTGGGATTTTATCCTTATAATACTGCATGAATGAACAAGATTAAAATTCGGCTCCTTTCGGATGGCATTCACAAAACCGGTCTTAGGTCTGAGGCAGAGCTTTTTAATCCAGACTTGCATTCAGACATATGTCTATCGGGTCTCGTGTATCCAGCTGTCTGTACTGGAGGGTTTGGAAATCAGTTAGTTTGCAGGGCAGCACAGTATAGCCTATTATTCTCCATATCAGTTTTCTGATGGTCTAATTAACCCATTAATTATCACCCACATTTATCCCCGTTTTCCTTGAAACAGCATACCCAGGATCAAATGGTCAGTGTTGTCACATACTTTGGTCCTCATTCATGTGGCTTTTTTCATTAGAAGGCTAAGACTTGGGGTTTTGTATATATAGACTATTGGTATTGACTGCCACAGCTGAGTTACAGCACCAAGAATAAAGAATTTTGTTTCCGTCTGCTTTATATACTTCCGAACAGAGCAGTGCGTATTGCTCCAGTTCAGCAAGGTCACAGCCACAGAACTTATGCAGCGCTGGTCAAAATATCATCCTGTTAACACACTGACAAGACTTCTATATGAGCATATATGTGTATGTATATATGTATATACACATATACACATACACTCACCTAAAGGATTATTAGGAACACCATACTAATACGGTGTTTGACCCCCTTTCATCTTCAGAACTGCCTTAGTTCTACGTGGCATTGATTCAATAATACGCTGAAAGCATTCTTTAGCAACATTGGCCCATATTGATTGGATAGTATCTTGCAGTTGATGGAGATTTGTGGGACGCACATGCAGGGAATGAAGCTCCTGTTCCACCACATCCCAAAGATGCTCTATTGGGTTGAGATCTGGTGAGTGTGGGGGCCATTTTAGTGCAGTGAACTCATTGTCATGTTCAAGAAACCAATTTGAAATGATTCAAGCTTTGTGACATGGTGCATTATCCTGCTGAAAGTATCCATTAGAGGATGGGTACATGGTGATCATAAAGGGATGGACATGGTCAGAAACAATGCTCAGGTAGGCCGTGGCATTTAAACGATGCCCAGTTGGCACTAAGTGGCCTAAAGTGTGCCAAGAAAAGATTCCCCTACACCATTACACCACCACCACCAGCCTGCACAGTGGTAACAAGGCATGATGGATCCATGTCCTCATTCTGTTTACGCCAAATTCTGACTCTACCATTTGAATGTCTCAACAGAAATCGAGACTCATCAGACCAGGCAACATTTTTCCAGTCTTCAACTGTCCAATTTTGGTGAGCTTGTGCAAATGTAGCCTCTTTTTCCTATTTGTAGTGGAGATGAGTGGTACCCGGTGGGGTCTTCTGCTGTTGTAGCCCATCCGCCTCAAGGTTGTG
>QMIH01000266.1:517824-545695 GCA_003987875.1 Clarias batrachus | reverse complement strand
CACACACACACACACACACACTGTAGTAATCCATGCAAATTACATTACAATTTCAAATGGATCAATTTGCATTTTATTCATTTTATACACAAACTCATCCAAATGTTTTTCTACATTTCCAGGACTATTAAGAATATCAAAATTATTGTATGAGCACCTACAATGATTCCATTCGTATCATTTCTTCTGTTCAACGTCTTCAGCTCTTCTTCTGTTTTTTCTTTCTTTTTCTTTTTCTAATCTTTTGACATCATTCTGACAAACTCTGAAATGAAAGAGAGAGTGATGTTATATGTTACAGGTCACATACAATAGATGATAAAAACGATTAATATTTATATAAATTAATGGTTATATATGAGCATTAGAATGTGTTAAACATTTTAGACACACACACACACACACACATCTAAAAATAGTGAAGTACATTTAAACTGTATTTTATTACACAACAAAATTTCCAATGTCAAATTACCACCATGTTGAATTAACACCATTCAGTACAGTATATACATTTAGTGAAATCTGAAAGTGTAAAATAAACACTGGAGATTTTACTGTGTATATCTGTAATTTTGTCTGTGGGTCCACTGTGACCCTGACGAGGATAAATATCTTTGCAATTGTTCAGCTATAATAGGTAGGTCACATTTTGAAATTGTTATATATGTTTTTCTTTTAAACTTTGAGCTCCTGCCCGTGTAAAGGTCAATACACAGCCAAAGTACGAATTTAATAAATGAGTGTCCAGTATTGGCTAAGCTCGACCTGTGTTTTAAATACACTGTCTGGGCAAAAACAAAAGCCACATGCTCCAATATTGAATCTGACTGGCTTTAGCTTTGATTATGGAACACAATGAGGTGACCAGCTAATGTGTGAAAATGATTGCTCATACTTCCAAAACCATGCTTTCACGATCCTGGAATAATACGGAATAACCTAGTCATTACTAGTATATTCAGGTCATCATTGATTTTGCTTGATCCAGGCCTTGGACATGTGACCCTTCTGAAATGTTATCTTTTTTTTTTTGTTGCCCAGACAGACTAATATATTATGACCCTGAATGTATTATTTATTAATTTATTTATTTATTAGACAGTTGGAGAACAGGTTCATTTACTCAACTATTGCAGGGTTAAAGTTGAGTAATTGTTTGTAATGTTCTGTCATTATATAGTCATGTTGTCTCACGAGTGTGTGTGAACCCATCACCTTCGAAATCTACAGTTCCATCTCCATTATTGTCAGCCTCTCTCACCACAGCCTCAATCTCTTTCCTGTTAGTGTTTTCACCAAGCAGCTTCTCCATAGCATGCCTCAGTTCATCAATAGTGATGGCGCCATCACCGTCCATGTCGAACTACACACACACACACACACACAGAAGGAGAATTACCATCAATAAAACAATAAGTGAGGGAGACAGTCTGTTAGCAGCTTTTTCTAAATGCCTTTTAGAGGTTGCTTCCAGATGCAATGGCCGCTCACCTCTCTGAATGCTTCCTTCAGCTCCTTTAGACCAATCATTCCAGCTGTCTCTTCTAAGAGCTTAGGAGCCATGAGTTCCACAAAATCCTCAAAGTCTACTTGGCCACCAACTAGAACCAGAGAAAGAGAGGGAGAGTTTGCAACAAAAAAAAATCAAATGTGCATTGTATTATGTATGAGGGTGTTCAAGACAATTCAGGACTTTTGATTCTGCATGATAACAAAACACACACACACTCTCAGCCATCTTCTATACCGCTTTATCCTGTATTCACGGTCGCAGAGATCTGGAACCTATCCCAGGAGGCTTAGGATACAAGGCAGGGTACTCCCTGGACAGGGTGGAATTCCATTGCAGGGCACAGACACATACACTCACTCACACACTCATTCACACACTACAGGCAATTTAGGAACGCCAATTAGCCTAACCTACATGTCTTTGGACTGTGGGAATAAACTGTAGTACCCGGGGGAAACCCACCAAGCACGGGGAGAACATGCCTACTCCATGCACACAGAGACAGGACTCGAACCCGAACACTGGAGGTGCAAGGCGACTGGAGGTACAATTCTAACCATTACATCACCGTACCAATATAATCTCTGCTCCACTAATGCACTTAACGCAGTGATTCACAAGTGCTTGGATACTATCAAGATGGAAATTTACAGTACGCCAGAGCCATGAGCCTTCTTCATGTCTGAAACATTGGCCTCCCAGGAACTCCTTTAATAGTCCAATCATGTAAAAATGGCTTGGAGCATGGTCAGGAATATGCAGGGGACTCAAGCTGAGTGTCAGTAATGTGCAATTGTTTTTCCTAAATGATGTGTGAACAGCCTCTATTGTAAGTTGGGGATACAGGATAAGGCGCTCCTCTCCCTGACTGTTCATGGGAGCAACTGCAGTGGGCTCCATTTGGCTGAGGTGGCTTGGAGCCCACTGCAGTTGCTCCCATGAACAGTCAGGGAGACAACACTGACTCGACACCATTCTAATATTTAACCGCAACTACAAAACTCATATTTGTACTGTGAAGTTTGAAGTTTGTAAATGTCAATAATTTTAATGCCTTCATTCACACGAAATTTCATCTTGATTTGACTTGAATGTCCCTCATAATAAAAAGGATAAACATCATTAAAGTCAAGGGAGGCTTTAGGCATGTATCAGTTACTGTAGGTACATATTTTCGAGGTATATAAAAGTTAACTAAACACACACAAACACACTGCATATTTGCTTGTTTCTTACGATTCATGTTGATGTTCTGGCTGAGTTCAATCAGCTCCATCTCTGTGGGCATGTATCCCATAGTCCGCATCAGGTTGCCCAAATCTTTACAGCTGATGAGTCCATCCTTATCCTTATCAAACTCGCTAAATGCCTGTTGCAACTCTGAATCACACAAATACACACTTACAGTTCATAAAAATACTCCAGCAGTTTTCACCCTAATCGTATCAGATCTGTAGGATTTTCATAGACAAGTGTTTTCGTGCTGATTAGAGAACAGAACGCATGTTCATTTCAAATTTGCTAAGCGCAGTTGGGGAATTTCATCAATAAATGTTGATATGAAACACATTTTTTAAAGTTTTCAGTCAAAGCTCTATATCTTTAAAAATATATAAAAATTCATCCCTTCAGAGAACGAAAAATGTGTAGTTACAGTACAAGTGCTTCCAATATACTGTAGTCGTGTTTCATGCACGGATACCAAAAATGTATGTTCAGTGTGTACAGTACTGTTAGGAACACCTGGAAACCTGCACTTTAATGCAGGAATCTAATTAACAAATCATGTGGCAGCAATTTAAGAATAAATAAATAAATAAATAAATAAATAAATAAACAAATCGATCAACAATCACACAGATCCAGGTCAACAGATTTGATTAATTAGCAAATCAAACCTGTAACATATATTACATAAGTAATATCGTGATCGCTATGACTTGGATTGTGACATGGCTGTTGGACGCTTTACAACAGAAAAACGTTCTGCCCTTGGCATTTTGCAGCATGATTGGCTTGATCTGATGGCATATACACTGATTAGCCACAACACTAACACCAGGTGATAGCTAAACTGGTGACAGGATCATGGGCGTCCAGGACTCATTTATGCCTGTGGGAACCAAAGGCCAGCCTGTTGATCTTGCCTCCAGATTTTCCAGATCTCAATCCGATTGCACATCCATGGGATGCAGGGAACAAACAAGGCCCCACCCCACAACAGATAATACTCAGACGATCCCCCGCTAACATCCCAGGGCCAGACACCACAGCACATCCCCAGAGGCCTTGTGAAGTAATGGCCCGAGGATCCAGAGTTGCCCAAATGGCACAAAACGAACTTTAATCCCATGGCTGCTTGGAGTATAGTCATGCATTTTCTATGTTTATTAACAGCCTTTTCAATAAATCATGTTTGGTTTCCATTCTAATCAAATTTAGTGATAACAGCACATGCTACAGATGAAGTGGATACAGATCATTCAAAAAGGTATTCCTCTGAGAATGACTATACAAGAGACTGTAAGAGAAATGTCCTACCTTCTATCTCTTCAGCTACAAGTTTCCGCTCCTGTAAGACAATTCACAGTCAGACATAAAAAACAGATCAAAGCACACACATACAGTACACATACACACACAAACTGAATAAACACAAATACAACTGGCTACTTGCCAAGAGAAAAATCACATAATTGACTAAAGGAAATCCATCTAGACTGGTTTTCTAAATGACTCCTTAGATCTCTATAATGTGTTTATGAACAAGCATGTGTTGTCCCACTCTATCACGTTGGAGTCCATTTGCGGCCACTGATGATGGAGTTTAATAATGATAATTCTAAAAACTGCAGAGACGCAATCGTGTTTATTGGCTGCAGATGGACATTAAAAGAGCAGGCTAGAGGAACTGCACAAAATAAAATGGTTGAAAAAAAGCCAGTGGGGTATTGTAGTAGAAGTGTGCTCTAATCACTAGTCCTGGATGTGACATACGAAAGACATACAGCAGTACAGAATGATGCACACGGACAGACAGGTACACAAATACTGTATGCACACACAGATGTTTGGTCCTGATGAATAGTAAAACCGAGCTTATACATGCATACAGTACACGCACTCACACAAACCAGTTGACATTTATCCACAATTTATCCATGATTCACAAAGAGATCTGAGTATCTTACAAAGTTCTTTCCTCTCAGAAAGATGCAGGCTGGTCCTAGAATCACACCGGACTCCTCCTGGCCCCGAGGCAGCATATGTGTGAACATGTACGGCTGTGTTTCCATATGAATACTGTTGTAGTCTTCAGTAGGATGGTACATACTGTAAATAAAAAACAGCCTGTAATCTGGTGCACAAAGAACCAACAAATAGCTTCATAAAATATAAAGGAAATAAGTTTCTAAAGAAATTCTCAATGCAGACAATATCATGCTTTCATCACTATATGGAAATAAGCTTGATTTAAGGGTTTTACATAGACACTGTTTACAATACAGAGAGATGTAATGTACTATTGTATGTCATTAATTCATGGCACCCAAAGATGATACGCAGTATGGCGGAAAATTTCAAACTTACAGTATGTATAATATTTAGTTGTATTATCTATATTAAAGAAATATAATAATCGTAATAATTGTGCCAAAGATGGAGTTTCATTTTAAACCATGTCACTTACCTGTCTCTTCAATTTGCTTCGATTGTCTTTGGAGAACTTGGCCGAAAAGCTGAAGATCTGGCGTTTCTCTCTGTCTTTGCTAGCAGTGAATGATTAAAGAGAGAGAGAGAGGGAGAGAGAGAGAGGGAAGAGTGGAAGAGAGAGAGAGAGAGAGAGAGAGAATCTGATTGGACATACGAAAAGACAGATGAGGCACTGCTGGATTTTGATTGATGTGGTGGTAAAAAAAATGCCATCAAATTCAAGTTCTCTTCTTTTCATTTCATCATCTGCAATCTACTTTACATAAAGACACAATATTAAAAAAATCTATTGGATAAATTCCATATTAGTTTATTACCCATCAAACAAGATTGGTTTTAATTATGCTAATTTGCTTTGCAAACACGTACGCATACTGCATCAAAATAAGAAACCCAGAAAATCACAGTTTTAGTACGACACTCGCATTTCAAATTTATTATCTGATCCCACTATAATGTGAATTTTTTTTTTACTTAAATTTTTTTTAGAGCAATGTATTACTGAAATTTCTGAAATAGTCTGTTGTTGTCAGATGAAAGCAAAAACCTACTGGCCAGTCACAACTTCTGGAGGTGTGTTTGAAAAAGGAATAAAAATCTCCATACACATGCTCAAAAATGAATCTGGCCTCGTGCGGCTTTATAGCTATTTTATTAAAAACAAATAAATAAATGAAAACCACAAAGTGTATATTGTGGGGGGAAAAAAACATACCAATTTTCTACCATTGCTCACCATTTTTTAAAAATTTTTGTTCAACATAGAGTACATGGAAATTTTGTAATTAGTTTAAATAGATTTATAAATGAATTTTTATTAAGTGCATTACTGAATTACATGTAAGAAACTAATTGATTTATGATTGCAGCACGTACATGTTGAACATTCTTGTGTGGTTAACTAGTGACTAGTACAGCGAAGTTGTCCTTGCCCACGTGTGCCCATTCCAGTCCACTCTCCTTGGCTGTCAGGTTACATTCTTGTTATATTAACAATGGCAGAGCTTTTTCTGAACAGACCTCGTAGATCACTGATGTGTCTTTTTGGGTTTCCACCAGGTACTTTGGTTTCCTCCCACAGGCCAAAAACATACAGTGATTGATGTCCAAATTGATCACAGTGTACAGTATGACTATGTGTGTGTATGGGGGTACTTTTGTACTATGAGAGATTGTCAACCCATCAATAGTTTTCCCTGCTTTATGCCCACAGTTTCCTGGAATAGACCCCAGGCTCTCAATAATCCTATATAGGATGCAAATGCAAATGAATAAATGAATAAATTATTGATGTTTTTTTCCATTGAGGTTGTTGCAGATAATATTAAGCTTCTTGTTATAGTATAAAATTTATTATAGTAATTGATTTTAAAACAAATCACAACATGTTTGACACAAAATAACACACCTGTGTAATTTGTATATTTTTGTTTGTTTGTTTGTTTGAATAACTCAAAATCTGTATGATATAACTGTTAATAGGCCTACCCAACAAGCTTTAGGAATTTTTTTTTTGTCTTTATAAGAGATCCCAGTAATTACAGAGCACTTAATGCAAGCAGAGATGTGACATTGAAATTACGGCACCCTGATCACATTACTGCCAAATGCTCAGTGAGTGTCAGCCAAGTGATAAATCGCACAGTTCTTGTGTGCAGGTCAAATACAAAACTCTGTTTAGCACTGTTGGCAGTGTATTGGCAACTATGCCAAGGATCCTCAGAAAAACAAGGAAAAACAAGGAAGAACGTTAAGACAGAGAAATGATGCAGTTTGGTGTTACTAGATGATAGTATGAGCAAAATACATACATGTGGTGCCAATGGTACTGATAAATGTTAAGTCAAGTGTAGCAAAATAAATAAATGAAGCTGCATTAAAAACAAAACAGTTACAGTTTTGTTACAGTATTGAATAGTAGTAATGTATAATTTGCAAAAGTCTTGAGACACCCCTCATTTCTTCATATGAAATAAAATGAAATTAAAGAAATATATTTTACAAATATTTTACTGTGACAGACTGCGAAGTGAACCAATTTACAAATTGTTGTCTTGTTTATGTAACAATCTCAGCAGCATCCTCATTTTCCCCTCTCATCTGTTCCAACCACTCATCATTCAGCATCACCAGTAAACTAATCACCAGCCTGATCATCTGTCATCATCTGCACCTGTTCCTCACTGGTTCATGCCCTTACGTTAGATGTTTTCTTAATGCTTGAATGTTTCATAGGTTTCTGTGTGGCTTAACAAACAAAAAGCATTCCTCTGGATCTGCTCAGGTACAAGGACTGGACTGAGAATGTGAGCCAAGGCTTTGCCAAAGATGCGAGCCAAATAAGTGTTTCAGGAAGCCTGGAGAACTGTTCCTTAATACTACATAAAAATACAAGGAAGTCTGGCTCTTTGGAGGCAAACTATGAAGAAACAATGAATGTCTCAAGAACTTGTGCACTGTATTCTATAAGGGCATTAAAATGTATGATAAACTTGTGTTATAGTAGATAATACAACACAAATAGTATATTATGTATATTTTTCTCAGTATGTATCAACTGACTCAGTGAAAACATGATATAACTAAATATAAAAAGAGGTAAATAGGGCAGGGTAGTAGGAAACCTGCCAATGAGACAGTGAGGGCCAAAGTCATACTGAACCAGATTACCTGGCCTGATCACAGTAATAGCTCAAGAGGATTAACTGGTTCATGCACTGGAAATTGAATAATATATTATTATAATATATGATATATTATACATTAATAAAACTTAACAATATCCCTCGAAACGTTGTGTCGTCTTGTCAAGTTCTCGTAGTCCTCATTGTGTGATTAGAGGTAGATGTTGGTTGGTATTTCCCTTGAAGTATCTCAGTCTCAGTTTCTTGTGTATTTTCATCTGCAAAGATTGACATCTTTCACAGTTTCACAGGACGTACAGGTTTGTGAGATATCCTTTCAAGTGAGATTCTATATTATACATCTAAACAGAATTACCAGCAAAGATAATGAATATGCATGAATATGACTGAATAAAGCATGCTTTTCAAAGAAACCCTATCAGCTTGAGTTTATGCTAGCTAACTTGTATAAAAGTTTCCCTCGGAAATCTGGTCAGGTTACCACATGGTTCAGGAGTCAAGATACAAGATTCACAAACTATACAAAGTGCAATTTTGTCAGCTTCTGGTGGTGTATTTTATGTTTTGTGTGTCTTTAATGTTTTATGTGTTTTATGTGTTTTTAGTCCTGCACATAAGTGCAAAAATACATTTAAAATAACAGTAATAAAAAGTATATAACTGAGCAATATAACAAAAAAAAAAAAGGAAAAGGATTACGTGGTGTATTGTTAAATAATTTGTAAGGTTGATTAAAAATATTGCATATAATCAGGGATTGAAATGAAATAAAAAGAAATATTGCAAATACCATGTAAGTAGCTAATTAAATAAGTTAGCACATGCACAAATAAGTAAGTAAGGAATGAAGGAAGGAAGGAACATATAACATATAAATAAATAAATAAATAAATATTGCCTGTATTCCAAAGATAGCAGTACACCAGCCTTAACAGACTTGAAGAAAGATTTGTGCTCAGTGTTGCCACATCTTTTGAGAAAAAGCTGTTTTTCAGTCTATTTGTGCATGTGCGGATTGTCCTAAAGCACCTGATTGATGGGCGGAGCATAAACAGTTGGTGTCCGTGGTGTTATATTCTTAGCCCACCTCACACAGTGAGTGCTGTGAAGATGTTCTAGTGATGGTATCTCTATGCCAACAACATCCTGTGCTGTTTTCACAACACGCTGGAGGCTTTGGCAGCCAGGCTGCCATGCAGTTTCTTAGGATGATCTCTGTATAGTGTATCTGTAAACGTTTATCAGCAGTTTTGAGGAGAGCTTGGCTTAATCTCAATTTTCAGCCCAGGAGAGGCCCTCTGTCAGGGTGAATCGGTGGAACCTGATGTTCTCTCCACAGAGTCTACGTTGAAGTTTATAGGACTGTGTGTGGTCTTCTTGGTAGTCCTGAAAGTCACTATGCTCGCTTTGTTATTTTTGGAATTGAAGGCAAGTTATCATTGGTGCACCATACTGTCAGATTCCGAACCTCCTCCCTGTGTAAAGCGTTGCTGTTTTCTGCACTTACACTAAATATTGTAAGCATTTAAAAAATTCTGTCAGGTTAGCACATAATGAGCAACTAACTACTGTAGCATCAACAGCAAATATTACAGATGTTTCCTATTATATACATAAAATTGTAAAGTTGGTGTCTGTATACATTGAAGATATTTGAAAAATAATAATAGTAAAACATATAAAGTATACGTCAAGATGGTTTTGGAAATTTTTGTCCGTCTGTTTGTTTGTGCATACATCACGTAAAAACTACTGAACAAATTTTAATTTAATTAATTAATTTATTTTTTGCAGTCTTTGGCCACAGGAAGAGAAGATATGCTACTTAAATGGAAAAAGTTCTTATATCATAAAAAAATTTTATCTTAAAAAATCATTAGTTCATCTCAAAATTCAACAGATGGTGCTGTTAATTTTTTAATACGTGCTTATGAGTGAGCAATTGAAATCAACTTAATAAACGTGATCTCACACCTTCATTCCGCACACTTCACGGCAGCACGTAAAAGTTTTAGTTCATTCCAAAATTCAAAACATGGTATTGTACATTTTTTAATACACACTTATGAGTGTGCAAATAAAAAATAAAAATATGTGTATAAAGTCACAGAACATCTAGTGGGCTATAAGATTATGTGCATTATAAATAATATATTCTGTTATAGCTCATTTTTAGCTTTTTTTCCAGCTAGCAAATTTTTTTTAAATTAGCTAAAAAAGTGTTTCATAACCTTTTAGCTAAAGAGCTTTAGCAAATATTATAAACAATTATGACTATGGTGTAAAAATCACCAAAATTCTTGTTCCATTTTGAACACTGTCAGATATGATCTTGAAGCTAAGCCCTCATTCTGGCAGCTGTCAATCTCCCTGCTGAGAGGAACAGCTGCAGATCATTAACATTCAAGCAGTTAGGTATCGCATACACGTCTGTGAGATAAGTTATGTGTTTAAAAAACTTTGGCACTGTGAACATTTTAGATTCGCCAAAAAATCTTTATTTGAAGAATACACCTTTAGTTGATTACATGTTTGCCTTGCAAGGGAGATGTTTCCGATGCATCACACTGGCTGTACAGTCAGGCTTCACAACACATGCATGCAGTCGGATCAAATACTTGTTTTTCACTGTGTGCTTCACAGAATGTGTCTGAAAATAAAATTCCTCATGAAAATAAAACTCCATATGATAAAACACCGTCTTCAGTACAGAGATAAATATATTATACATACAGTACTGACAGAATAGCTTGAATCACAGTATATATATATATCAGAAAAAAGGTCACGATCAAGTTAACAAATCAGGCACAAAATGATACAACAGGAAATCGGACAGGCACAAAGCAAAAAGAGATATGAAGATTATTGAAAATCTGAGCTTGTCTAATCTTCACAGGTTTTGTGAGTGCGTTAGATAAAGAGGCTTATTCGGAAAGAAATCTGTGCTTGGTCTTGCTTCTATTCAGAGGGAAGAAAAAATGTTTCTTTTTCAGGACATTTTGGGGAAAATACAATGCTGTTACATACAGTAAAGTCAACGTATCACGTAATGGAAAGATACGTCAAGTTTGTCTCCATATATCTTTTTGGTAGCTTAGAGAGGAGATCAGCTAAAATGGAATGAGATGCCGTTAGCCTCCATTTCTGCATATATCAGTGTGTGACCTCAGAGATATGTTGCTGGTTACTGTTCAGGACTGAAGATGTAGTCTAAAGCCTGCCTTTCTGCTGCGGCAACATTTGGGTGCCACAGATCGACACTGAAAATCACCCTCGGGCCATCTTCAGGGCCACCTATTGGACAGAAATAGAAATAAAAACCTTGTGTCAGATGTTCAACGGATCTTGTGTCTATGCCCATGCATTTATAGTCAAAGTTTACTGACAACTAATTACTTTGGGACTTTAATGGTATTTATTTCACACATTATTTCAGCTCTTACCATTATGCGAGATGGTATGCAGAAAAGAGTCATCCACTAGGAGGCAGTGTCCCTCAGACCAGCACTGCGGCTCACCCCCTACCACCAGTTCACACTGTGCAGGAGTCTGGAGACCTGAGGGACATGTGGGATTTGTGAAAACATACATAGCTGTTGTTAGTACACTTTCTGTGAGAAGACTGATATTTTAGAAAGAATCTCTGAATGCTTTGTTATAGTCAGAACTAAAGCTGATGTCTGTAATGTCGGTTATTTAGTTAATGTCAGTATAGGTGATTTGAATTGTTCTTTAATGCTGCAGACATAATTATTTTTATTTATTCCCGTCCAGGTTCGAGTCCTGTCTCTGTGTCTATGGAGTTTGCATGTTCTCCCCGTGCTTGGTGGGTTTCCTCCCACAGACCAAAGACATTGACAGTATGTTAGGCTAATTGGCGTTCCCAAATTGGCCGTAGTGTGTGAGTGAATGTGTGTGTGTCCTGCGATGGATTGGCACCCTGTACAGTATGTACCACGCCTTGTGCCCTAAGTCTCCTGGGATAGGCTCCAGGCCCCCTGTGACCCTGAATACAGAATTAAGCAATATACAGCAGATGATGAGTGCGTGAGTGATTAATGTGGTGGCACAAGGGCTTAGTGGTTAGCACTGTCGGCTTGCACCTCCCGGGTCCGGGTTCGATTCCCGCCTTGGGTCTGTGTGCATGGAGTTTGCATGTTCTCCCCGTCCTTGGTGGGTTTCCTCCCACAGTCCAAAGACATGAAGGTTAGGCTAATTAGCGTTCCCAAATTCCAGGGTGTACCCCGCCTCGTGCCCTAAGTCTACTGAGATAGACTCCAGGCCCCCTGCTACCCTGTATACAGGATAAAGTGGTATAGACGATGAGTGAGAGAGAGATTTAAAGAGTTATAGAATGAAAGGAATAAAATACCATGGGATGTGCTAGTGAAAGGAAAATAACTACTTTTACCATGGCCAAGGCCCTGTGCTTCATATATATATATATATATATATATATATATATATATACTGTATAACTGTGTAAAAAAAAAATTATCATGTAACTACAGAGATTTCTTGTAATACTGGACAACCTACATATTTTGCTGTGTGATGTGCTTAGAAAGGATTTCCTGTCTCTTTCATCATTAGCATTTTCAATTCTGTAGTGTATCTGGCCATACGTAAGTGTTTATTTAGATATACTTATATTTACCCAGATGGCACCGGAGGCGTGTGTTGGTGGGCCCATAGGTTCCCCCCAGTGAGGCCCCAGGCCCCAAAAGCCAGAAACCTGCTGAGCCAAGGGAGTTACTGCTGATGAATGTTCTTAGGGAGAGAAGGATACGGTACGTACATGGACATGCACGGCAGTTACTTGCCACACACACTCCAGCATTGTAGAGTGAGAACAGTGCCTGACCCTGAGAAGTGACAAGAACATAAAAAAGACTTCAGAAAAAAGGCAGTGTTTTCACCAAGCTACAGTTAAGACATGTTTGATGAATTTACGTGAATATGATAAAGCAAAGCAGGAAATCTTTTAGTGGTGCAGTGCAGATATTGATTTGAGATTGTGAATATGTAAGTGACAGTAAATGAAAGCAAGTGAGTGAAAGTGAACAAAAGAGAGAGAGAGAGAGAGAAAGAATGAGAGAGAGAGAGAGAGAGAGAGAGAGAGAGAGGTAGTGAGAGATGCTACTTGATAAATATTTTATACATATTTAGTAGTCCAGTGTTGCTGCAAAATTACACCTACAGTGGCTTAAACCAGAAACTTGCCCCAAAATGTAATTTGCTTGATGTGTTATGCAAAAGATGACATTTTATTTTAAATCCACAACTGGTATTCAATAATTAAAGAATTTCATCAGGGTTTACTTTTCGAATTTGAATCCTCCACACTAGAACAGCAGTCTGCATTAGGATTTTTTCATTCATTATACAGTTTAATCACATTACTTTACATTATATTTCACCATATTACTTTTATTACCTTAGGTCCTTGGTATGTCCACCCCAGCTTTGTGTCAATACCTCTCTGGTAGACAGCCTGGAATTCAGCAAGGATTATAGGATAGCTGGCCTCCAGGACCTCGATGTCATGCCGATGTGCATCCCGAGGGTAGAAAGGGATGCTGGGAACATCGGGAAGGTAGAAGAGGTGGGGCTTTTGAATGGAGGAGCGATCATTCATCCTCGTCTAAAAAGAATATGTAGAAGAATCAGGCAGAGGGAGAGAATTAAAGTAAAGGTTCAGATGTAATACAAGGTGTGCCATGTAACATAAGAAAGAAGTACACTCAATTTTCTGACTTGGACTCCAGTCCTGGAGAAACACAGTTTAGTAAAATGTAATTGACATTTATGCACAACCAAAGTTTGCTGGTCGATTTAAGTATTTTCTGAACATTATCCCATACTGTAAAATACAATGCATTCAGTATTTACAGATTACAGATGGGCTTTAGTGTTTAGGGTCAAATCACTAGGGTCAGTCACTATTAAAATCAAGTAAACTCTTTTATTTCCATTCACTTCAAAGATTTTTTTTTGTATTACACCTTTAAAACAAGCAACATTATAGAATCAAAAGAATATAGTGAGTCCTCTTTTAGGACACTAAAACCTTCCACAGATTGTCCTTCTTGGGGATCACTTCAAATTATTTTGTAATGCCATACAGAGGGTTTTCCCTTTCCAAAAAAATTCAAGAAGAACCTTCCAACATGAGAGTTTAAAAAACTATTCCTACTACCAGTTACTGAATATGTCTCTTTCTCCACAATATAATGGTTAAAAACATCAACATGACATGAAGCAATGTTGGTGTCTAACTTTACTTCTGGAACTTATAATAACATTCCTTTATTCAACTCTGAACTCTATCACACGAAGGTGACATTAACTTGTTGAGTTAGAAGAACTTGACCTTGACACGCTTGTGTTAAGAAACCTGTAAAAGTGTAAAAGAGTCCTGAAAGCTTCCTAAAACACTGCTGCTGTTATTAATAGAGAAGGAAATGGAGTAAACAATTTTTTTTTTCTTTATAACTGTAAAGTAGACCTGAGCATAGTTGCTATTAAATATTTTTGGTACATTTCTATATTACTTTTAATCATTAAACTAATCCTACATGCTTTCCTCCTCAGCTTTACTACTTGTCTCAGACTTAGTCTTTAACATTCAGAAACTTGACCCCTAACCCAGATCTCGCACTTTGTTTCTCCTTACAGTATGTGTCTGACCTGAATGCGCAGGCCCTTGTGTATGCGACCCATGCCGGCCCAACTGTAACGCTTGGCGTACTCCTGCAGTGATGTGTACAACTTCCTGCTTCCTGCTGCCGCTTGAGCCGGAAATGGAGCATGGCTCAACACGGGCATCAGGTAACTCTTTGTTTCTTCTTCCTCTCCACTCTCCACAGCGATTGCAGGGGAAGGTTTAGGGACAGAATGACCAGGCTCAGATGAAGAGCAGCCCGAGGAGCGAGATAAAGCAGAGTGAGCCGAGCCAGCTGAGCAGGATGGAGGGTCAGCGCCGACACGGTAGCAATACCAGAGAAAGAGCAGCAGCAGAGTCCACAGAAGGCCACTCAGAGGAGGCCCACCTAGTTCCACACAGGGGGGCAGAGGGAGCAGGTCCAGAGACCACGACATCCTGCCAACAGGCTGAGACACTGGCAGAAAAAGTGGTGGAGAACAGATGAATGGAGCGAGAAAAAGCAGGATATAGATCACAACAGTTATTAAGCAAGATTAAAAAAAAAAAACAGAGTGGATAAGGAGAGGAAGCGGACAGCAGACGAAAACAGGTTGGTTGATTTAAAGTGGACAAAGACAGGGGAAATGAAAGGGAGCAATTTGGATGGCAAATAAAAGAACAATGATTTCTTAATGTTCCTAGTTGGAACTAGTTAGCTGGAACTGACCCAACCATGGATTGATATTACATACAATGCAAGAATGCTACTCTTCCTCAGGGCTTTGCTCACTTAGTACAAATCATTGTTCGGATCAGGCATGGCAGGTTAGCAGTAAAGCAACACTTGTGGAGTGATATATTTGTTAACAGATGTTAATCTGGCAAATGAAGCAGCGTACACGAAGGCTCACACTTCCGCATTTATCTAATTAAAAAACAGGAATGACTTGGTCTTGTTCTTATTCTCCTTGTGCTGTTGCATAATCATGGTTCCTGCAGCCGCCTGCGGGTTTGTGTTCACGTCGCTCACGCGGGAGTGACTCCAGAACGAGGCAAAGCATCCCAGGTTTTTTTTTTTTTCCTTCTTTTATTTTTTGTGCGAAGCTGCATCGAAGCTCTATAACGTCCATTCCTCCGCCGGGCGCATCGAGCTCTGCTTGTGTTCTGAATTGTTGTGTGTGTTTGGCGCACGCCATGGCTGATCACGGCGTGTTGACTTACCGCGTCTCGGCTGCTCACTCGGTATGTCTTTGCCCCCTCGCTCTTTCCGCCTCCCCCCTTCCGTGTTTTCCCCGCCAGTGAGTGAGTGTGTGTGTGTGTGTGTGTGAGAGAGAGAGTGTGTGTGTGTGTGCTGCTGCAGCCGCCGAGCGTACAGTGGGGCTGTGTTCCGCATTAAAATGACTCCGAAATGCTCCGACGTATGCTGCCCCCCCTCCTTCTTATCCGGGAAAACCCGAAGGAGCCCTTAAACTCGCATGAACCGACAATAACTCAGGCGCTGTAATAAAAACCAAGCCTCATTTCCGTGCACTTTTACGGAGTGCACTTTACGCGCCTTATTTAAAAAAAAAAAGAAAGAGAAAGAAAGAAAGAAAGAAAAATACCCTGCGCACAGATTCTTTTTTTTAACGACGGATTTCAGCACTTCAGCACCCTGGACAGGGGCTGCTGATTAATCGCAATATCACTGTTCCGCCACCGGGTGGCGCGATTTATTATAGAAGCAGTAGATGGGCTACACATCGACGCATCAAACAACACGGGACGTTTATGGCCGTTCCACCCACATAAGCGCCGATCCCTTGGACTTGGGATATTAAACACCGAAGAAAGGAACGACAAGGTGAGAGAACCCTATGTTTTAATTCGTGATTTGAAGGTGCTGGCATCCCCGGCGAGCCTGCATCCGTCCCCATTGATGCTAAGGGCGCCAGGAGGGAGCTGATTATCTAAAACGCGCAGACTCTTCTGGTATTTCTGGTGAGACAGAGAGACAGACAAGGAGGAGGGGGAAAAAAACAAGAGCTGTTTTATAGTAAGGGCTAGTCAAAAAAAAAAAGAACACATAAGGAGACGACGTGTAGTACAAGGTGAGCAGTCTGGTCAATGTTTTCTGCTCGTCTCCTCGCTGTAGAGTGCCTTGAATGCATTAGAGTCGAGGTGTTTGCTCTTGACAGCAACCTGCATAACGATGCATGGTCTAGCTCAGAGCAAGCACATCCCACATATTTATTCGAGCGTTTCTCAGGATGAGGCCTTATTTTACGCGCAAGTGTTTAGGAGCTGATGCGTTCTGCGTCTTGCGAGATGGCAGAGGAGATGTTTGCAGAAGACATGAAGGCCAGGAGATGGAGGAGATGGTGGAGGTGGTGGAGGTTTAGGAGGTCGGGTTCTAAGCGCATATCAGATGAGGAGAAGAAGGAGAAGAGAGGAGCCTCATAAATGAAGACAGAGGGATGTGAGGTTTATGCCCGCCGCGTCAGCAACGTCTCTCTCTCGCGCGCGCCCGCACGCGCGCTCTCACACACACGCGCGCGTCACACACCACCGTCAGCTTATGTTATTTATTTATTTATTTATTTGTTTGTTTGTTTAATTATTTAATTACATACGTGCAATTAGTATTCCTGTAATCCTCCATTAATTCATACAATGCCCCGCGCCGTATCTTAATCCCTGCCGGCAGATTGCAGGAGTCAGAGGGTCGTTATTAGGAGTCGTAACGACTGATCGCTAATCGCAGCAAAGAGGTGACATCACTGATGCCAGATAAGAAAAGGTGGAGGCCTTGTGTCATCTTTACCATATGTCCTCCGCGAGATCCGCGCCGCGCAGTGTGTTGCCAGATTGGGGTGGTTTTAATTTATTTATTTATTGCATGTTTGCTACCAGATCATGGCTGGTCTTTCATGCAGAATTCTGCATTACACTTGCTTTTATACTGCAGTAGCTCCACAATTATTCTTTACTTGCATAGTTTATTGATGTGGAATTTACCTTGTTAAAGAGATCAAAGGTTGGCTTGTAAATCATGTCATTACATTTAGGATACAGAAACAATGGCCTCTTATTTCAATATTTACCAGATTCATTAAATATGTGTGTAGAATATTTAAAGTGGTTGGCAGTTTGACTCTGGGCCTGCAATATGTGTGTCTGGAGTTTGCATGTTCTCCCCATGCTTTCTGGGTTTCCTCTGGGGACTCCAGTTTCCCCCACAGTACATTTCATGATTGCCTGTAGATTGTGATTGGCTGTGTGAGTTGGTGTGTGCACACAAGTCTGAATTGTGTTGGCACTCATCCAACCTTATGCGCTGAGCTCCATAAAAACCCCCATTGTTAATTTAACGTTTTCAGAGTTTTTATGAGTCCAACTGGACGTATAGAAACACTGTAGGGTATTAATGCAAACACTGGGAATTTTGCTGTGTAAGAGACACTCCAGGTCCCCCTGTGACTCTTAAGAGGTATGAAAGGAAAATTTCTTAAGTAATATGTAAAGGGCGTTAGTAGTTAGTAGTACAAATATGTGTTTAATCTATTCATGTGTTGCTTTTATACTTTTCTGATATTTGGTGTGGCTGAAAGTTTAAAGCTTATTTATTTATAGGATATGATTGCCTTATTTGACTTGCATTGTGTGATAAAGTGGTCCAAATAAAAGTAAAACCTTCTTTGCTTTTTAATGCAGCAAGAAAACAGACATTGTTCACTATCACTAGGTGCTTTATACACATTTTTGTGCCCAGTCATCGTCTAACATTCTTCAGCAGAGACTGGGCCAACTTTTTTCTGGTCTGCTAAGTTGAGAGAAAAAGAATAGTCATTGAAATCTACTAGGGTTAATTTAAGGTAAGGTTCTAGTTATGTGACAAAATATTGTGTTGCATTCATGGAAAATATTTAAACTTACTTTCTTTCTGATCTTCTTTTTCAGCTTGCTTTCTCTCATACTTCACCATGGTGTCCACAGTTCTTGCTGTGACACTGTGTGTCACACTCATGCACATTTGCATGACTACAGGTAATGATATTCATGTTTTGAATGCATGTTAACTGGTGTGCACACAAGTTTAGATTTAACTGTTTTAAGTTCCATGTGTTTGGTAATAACATTTTACATCCTGATCAATAAAAAAGTAAGTCAATGTTGGATCAGTCAGATGGTGTCCATCACAACATGATGCATTCTTTGCTCTCTTAGGTGCAGCCTTTCTCACTCCTGATTCAGATGCTCCTCCCACTATGACTTCTGATCCCCGCCCCCTGGGTGAGTTGATCCATGCTGCGCTGTTGAGTAAGAAGTATCTTGGCCAGGCTTCTGGCAACATAGGTGAGACTTCAGCTTATGAAGGACATGGACATTGATCCAAACAAGACAAATTAGGCATGACGTAAAACCAAGTACATTAGTACTATTGAATTTTTTGCATTATGCTGCAGTGAAATAATTTATTTTACATTATATACATTGACCCACTGATTTTTTTTAGCAAACACACAGCCCTTTCATGGATATTAAAATGCTAAGAGTTGATCACATTATGGAATTTGGCTTGAAGGAAATAGGAACAATATTGCCAAGTTTTTTTTTTCCCAATTGGATAATCAATAAGATTTCTATGTCCACTTTTGCTACATATGGTGTATCTTTGTGAATTTAAATGAGAAAACTTTTAAAAAAATAGCCCCCAAAAATATTTTTTTGTTTCTCAAGGTACCAAGGTTAAACTCACGAATTACATATGCATTTTACATTTTTTTATTTGTCAGTCATGTTGATCCTGTTTTGCACTGCCAAATCCAAGTATAATACAATCCAAGCGTAGAACTGAGATCTGAATTGCTAACACAACCACTGATGTGCCATTGGCCACCTATGTGTCTTTGTTTTGTGTATCTTTGTTTTGTGTCCATGGCTTGCTTTTTCTGAACTCTCAGGCACGACCACTAACCCGACTCAGGCTGTCCCATCTGTTGAACCTCACTCCACAGTAATGTCACCAGGTGTTCTCACAACTGCCATGACTTCTTCAACTGCCCCCCAGTTTGGTCAGTTAGGAGGGAGGGGTGGTGTAACATCACCACCAGCAGAGGAAGAGACCACAACAACTTTGATTACCACCACGACAATAACAACAGTTCATACACCAGGTAATTTAAAAAATATCTATTGATTTTTTTTTATTGTCTGGCATTTATACATTGTAAATTAGCTTTTACCTTGCAGATGAGAATCATACGAGAGATTTACAACTGTTATATACAATATGTGAGGTGTCTTATTTGGGGAAAAAATTTAAGGACAGATCTGAAAATGTCTGCATTTTATAGCAAACTGCAGGTCCTGCTGATCAGCAAAGTCTGCTTTTGGGAAACTGCCAAAAAGGAGGAAGGAAAAGCACAGCTGCCTTTAAAATGGTGTCATTATTATTTGCTGAACAGTAGCAAAACAAGAAATCTAAGGTAGCTAAGCACTGACTGTTCTGTGCTGTGACAACTGTCTTATATAACATTAATTTAAGTGTGCTTGGTCCTTGAGGAGTTCCTGGACTCGTCACAACACTGACTGCATCCTATATATGAGAAGGCTATTACTATCCTAGATGATTTATATAGACTTTATAAAAACATGTCTAGCTCATACTGATCCCAGTTTTAGCTTTTTAAATATGTTGACCGAATCCTTTGATTAGGACATAAAGAGCAACTATGAAGTCAGCCTCTTCAATGTCATTATTTGGGCAGGAGTTTTGCAAATGCAACTTTATCCCTTAATAAGCTTTGGTAGTGCAAGATGTTTCAATATCTAAAAACCTGGTCAGACCATTTACATTCCTTCCTTCCGTCCTTTGTTTCTCTTTCTAGTGCAGTGTAATGCAACCCTGACAGGCATGGAAGGCATAGTGGAGTCTCCAGACCAGCTCTCTTCGTCAATTCCATTTTCTCCACTAGAATGCACATACAGCATCACTGTATACCCTGGATATGGGGTGGAAATACAGGTATGATCTGGTTCCTGTAGCTTTCACTAGGTTAGATATGTACAGTATTAGCTGTGCAGATAGTACTACTCACAGTACATAGCTAGAGGAAAATTTCCTAGACTTTTAAATGCAGTTTATTTAAACAACCTTTATACTAATTATACGTTAGTTAATATTGACTTTACTGATGTGTTAGGTGAAGAAAGTGAACTTGTCCAAGGAGGAATCTCTGACTATTCTGGGACTGGATGGCTCAGTGCCAGAGCTTTTAGCCAATGAGACAATGATCACCGAAGGACAGGTGATACGCAGTACAACAAATCAGGTGCAGATTCACTACCGAAGCCTGAAGCAGACCAATCATGGCATTTTTACCCTTCACTACCAAGGTAGCGCTTTTAAAGAGGATTGATATTTTCTAATTAGCCCCAGGACTATTGACTGATCATTGACTGCACTCTGTTTTGTTCGTGCACTTACTTTCAGCATTCCTTCTCTCCTGCCAATTCCCTGTCTCTCCTGAGGGGGGTGGTGTCACTGTGACTGACATTCACCCTGGGGGTCAGGCTCACTTCCACTGTGACCCCAGCTTTCAGGTCAGAGGTCACGAAGTTGCCACTTGTCTCAACTCCACCCGACCCCATTGGAGCACCCCTGAGCCTCAGTGTATGGGTGAGGAGAGGATAAACTTTTTAAGGTGGAGTTAGTGAGTTATAAGACATGCTTGAAGGTCACTTTATGTGAACTATTAATATTCTGTAGATACTTTAAACTAGAGTCTGTAAGATTATGATGGATATCACCAACATCCAACCAATCAGGACATGCCTGTTTCCTGTAAAATTAAAAAACACCTTCTCTTGCACTAGCATTTATATATTTTAATGTCTCTAAGGGATATGGTTTTGAAGCATGCACTTAACTGAAGTATAAATTAACATAACTGTATATGTACAGTGTATATCGCTTGCGATCTAAAATCATTAGCTTAGTACTGTTTTTGCAGTTAGCACTAACACAGTAAAATAGACATACATTTGTGTCTTTGTGTGTGTCTGTGTGCATTATATAAAGCTGTGTCATGCGGAGGATGGATCAGAAATGCCACGGTGGGCCGTATTCTCTCTCCCACCGTTCCCTCCAGCAGTAACCTTAGCAATAGCAACTTGAGCTGTCACTGGTTGCTTGAGGCCAAGGAGGGCCACCGACTACACCTCCATTTTGAAAGAATGGCTTTGGATGAAGACGATGATAAGTAAGTAATAAATATGCTCTACCCCAAAAGCAATTAAAAAAATATGACAGAATGGTAATGAGGCTCTTTGGTATGTACAGTATGCCATGCGGAAAAATGGTCCAATGTAAGTGCATTTTGCTTAACTGTGTAACTGTAGTGTAATATCCAAGCATGTGGCTTAAATGAGTTTCAAAGACAGACTACAGACGAAAAATATGCCCCTTCCTGATTTTTTTTTTTTTTTTTTGGGTTGGGGGTATTTGTCAATATACACTCAAATCATTGATATTATTAAACAAATGATAATATTACACAAAGATAACCTGAGTCAATACAAAATGACATTTTTAAATGATGATTTTATTTTATAAGGGGGAAAAGCTGTCCAACCCTAGGTGGCCCAATGTGAAAAAGTAATTGACCCCCCCCCTTCTATATCATCTATGAATGAGCTTCAGTTTGCCGTGCCATTGAATGGCTCAAAAAACAAAATCAAGGTTTTAGAGTGGCTTAGTCAAGTCTAGACTTTTGGAATTTTTGTGAAATTCCTCCACAGTTATGCTTGATTGCAATTGTTTGATTTTGTTTCTTGATCTAAATCATTTAAGTGTGACAAATATGCAGCAAAAATAAATAAATAAATAAATAAATAAGGAATGTGCAAATACTTTTTCGCGGTACTGTAATAGAATTAAGGGCCTCAACACAGTGACAGGTGAACTTTGGTATTTTTTCTGATACTATAGTGACTAAATCAAGGAATCTCACCAGTGCCAAATGATTGAAATGGACAGCTGCACCCCAACGGTCAAACATACAAAAATCCATTAGGAAATAGAGCTGATCAATAGGATCAACATGTCCTATTTCGGGTATATTCCCAGACTGGGCCCCAGATATACCAGGATAAAGCAATTACTGAAGATGAATGAATGGCTGACTCTGGAGGAAATTCTTAATCTTTATAATGATTAGCTATTTATAGTCTCATAACATATGTTCATGAATATTTATTACAAAGGCAATCTCTCCTATTAGCCTTAAGCAATGCTTCCAGGTATGAGGCTTTGGTCAGGAAATGGGTTTTTAACATGCACATACTGTACAGATTTTAAAACAGCTACGCTGGAATTTTCTTTATATACATGTATTTATATGTTTTGATAGCCATTTAGTATTAGTATTAGTATTAGTTTTTATGACCATATACAAATCTGTTACAATACAAGGCAATTTTAGGACTTTGATGAAAGAAATGGTTCAGGAAGCAAAGCGGTTTTTATCATTTCTTTATGAAATATATTACATATTGTTCTTTGTAAATACTACAGACTGTATAACTGTGGTTAATGATCCTGAAATGTAAAATAGGATTTGTGTGGGTGAAATTAGGTTACGGATGCTGATTTTCTCATTGTATCCTTGTTTATTATCCTGTTCATCTCATTGTTCTGTAACACGTTGTTCTGCAATCTTGAAAGATTGTTGATCTAAAAACAGTCTTGATCTGTACCTGTGTATGTGCCTGTTTCTCTTTCAGACTGATTGTCCGCAGTGGGAATAATTCTAACATGCCCCTTCTTTTTCACTCGGATCTGGACGATGTTCCAGAGCGTGGGATAGTGAGCGAAGGATCATCTCTGTATCTGGAACTAACAGCTGACTCTTCATCCATCCCTCTGTTGATGGCACTTCGCTATGAAGGTGAGATTAGAGACAGCAAGAGAGGTAGAGAGAGCAAGAGAGACAGAGAGAGAACATAAAAAGAACTGTCTTTCTCACCTCTCATAATCACTTTCACAATCAAATTTCTTCTTAATGGTCCAAAAGACAGGTAGTCAGAGGTGTATAGTTATGTGAAGTCAAAGATTCAGTTTGCTGTGTTTGAACTTATGCCTATTGTTGTTTCACCTCCACAGCATTTGATGGTGAGCACTGTTATGAACCCTATGTCCCTCATGGGAATTTTAGCAGCAGCGACATCACCTTCCCTATTGGTACAACGGTAACCTTCTCCTGCTCTCCTGGTTTTGTCATGGAACAAGGATCCGGGGTCATGGAGTGTGTCGACCCCAGTGACCCTCATTGGAATGAAAGTGAGCCTGTATGCAAAGGTATAACCCAACACAAATTATTTGCATAATTTTAACTGATAACGTTCATTAAGGAAAACTTCTTAGGGACATCTCAAGCAGTGTACATTTAAATTTAAGATATCTGTTAAACATTGATGTCATATTGATAAACCGCTTGCAAAAATGATGAAATAATGTTTTAAAGAAACATTTTTTAAAAAGGAAGAAAGCAGAAATAATTGTTCCATGTGGTTGTTAACATGTTGCCAGTTGGTTGCTATGGCATACAAGGGGGTTGTTGGGGATTTGGTTAATTTGTTGCTATGGCTTTTCATGTGGTTGCTATGTTGTTAGGTAGTTGCTATGTTATCCTAGGTGGTTGGTAGTGTGAAACAGTAAAAAATGGAAAGATAAAAAAATAAACAATAGCAAAAAGAAAGAAAGAAAAGACAGGGGACTGTATCAACATTATGATTATGATGTCTATGTTATATAATCACACACGATGTCTTGACGACTATTATATTAATAGTCTTGATGTCTATGATATTAATAGTCCATTTTCTTTCATTTTCTATTCCATGATACATCCTGTACCCTTCATGTTTTTTTTTCACACTTTCACACATCTCTCTATTCCATATTCAGCTCTATGTGGTGGGGAGCTGACAGATGCAACAGGAACCGTGCTGTCTCCTGATTGGCCACAAAGCTACTCCAAAGGGCAAGACTGTGTGTGGCAGATCCATGTCAGTGAGGACAAACGGATTGAGCTGGATGTTCAGATGTGAGTGTGTGTACATGTAACTCAATCCACTTTTATTTCAGCGCATTGACTTAACCGATTGATGTCCTGATTGATGTCTTCTTGTCTATCGCCCAAAGTTTGAACATTCGTCACAACGACATACTCACTGTATTTGATGGCCATGACCTAATGTCCCATGTGATTGGTCAATATTTGGGGTCACGGGAAAGGTTCCGGGTCGTGTCTGGTGGCTCAGAGGTCACTATTCAGTTTCAGAGTGACCCAGATGATTCCACCTTCATCCTGAGTCAAGGCTTTCTGATTCACTATCGAGGTAAAATTATTACCATCAATCATACAATGTTGTATTACCCTTTTGCATTTCATTCAATGTTCAGTATTAGCATCACTCGAGCATCACTTTATTTTATATTCTCCAGAGGTGGAACCTAATGACACATGTCCCACTTTGCCACCAATTGAATTCGGCTGGAGTAGCTCTTCCCACGTCTCGCTTGTGAGGGGAAGCGTAATAACCTATCAGTGTCGACCTGGCTATGACATTGTGGGCTCTGACATCATCACCTGTCAGTGGGATCTGTCCTGGAGCAACAGTCCACCTACCTGTGTGAAAAGTAAGTCAAAGGCATTCAGTGTTGCATTGTTTAATTCATCAATGAAGCATGGTTTTAAACCAGTTACTTCTGCTGATAAGAAATGACAGGTGAACGTAAGTACCTGTTGGAGTGTTAGCCTTTTCCCAATATAACCTGACAGGAGAAACCAGTCTTAGTTTGGTTCTTTTATTCTCATTAATTTGCTAAGTACATTACATAGATATTTGTATAGCTTTACAATTCAGTAACACATTTAACACAATACACTTTGTCACAAAGCAGGTTTACATCAACCATTATACTTGTTTTACCATATGCACACTAGCAGCCCTATATTATTATGGCATAATGCATTTAAAAATATATTTATTATACTCTACACACACTATATGGATAAATGATTGAGGACTACTGACCAAATGTGCTTTTTCAACATTCCAATCCAGATTTAGTCCCCCTTTGCTGTTGTAATAGTGTCTACTCATCTGGGAAGTCTTTGCGCTAGATTTTGGAAGGTGGTTATAGGCATTTCTGCTCATTCAGCCATAAGAACATTAGTCAGGCCAGGCACTTATGTCAGATGAGGAGACTTGAGGTTTAGTCTGCATTCGAAATCGTCTCAAAGGTTCTCAGAGGAGTTGAGGCCTGTGCTCTCTGCAATCCACTCAAGTTCTTCCACTTCACCCGTGGCAAATCATTTGTCCTCCTTTTTGTGCACAGGTACATTGTTATGCTGGTTCAGGTTTGGGCCTCTTATTTACAGTAAAGGGAAATTGTACGGATACAGAATGCAAAGACAGTCCACACAATCGACTTCTTTCAACTTTGTGGCAGGAATTTAGGGAAGGACTACAGGTACATATGGGTGTAATGGGCAAGTGTCCAAATACGTTTGGCCATTAATGTAAGACAACTCTCATCAGCATGAAAATAGCTACCCAGGCGCATATATACCTGCATATCTGCATGGTAGCATGTTTTCATGTCCAAATCAGGTAAAGTAGATGCAGAAAATTACCTGAAACCAGTGGAGGGAGAGATATACTAGTGGTGTGATATGCTCTGGGATAAAACAATCAAGCAGCTGCATTCTGGATCAGTTGCAGCCGTTTGATGGCACACAGGATAGTGAGTATTGCAGAATTGCAGTAGTTCAGTCCTGAGAGCACAAGAGACTGCACAGTAGAGTATTTCAGTGGCTCTTGGTGGAGAGAAATGGCTTCATTGTTTAATATAAAGTAAAACATATGAAAACAGTTCTCCAGAGGGATTAAACAATCTAGATGTAGGAATTCATCTTCAGGAATATACAGTAAACAGGTTTATTCTGGCCAGGATTTAGTCTCTGGTAATATGCTATTATGCATGATGAGATGTCTGCCAAACATTTAGTGATCCCAGAATATACATGAGTGACTGAGGGAGAAAAGGAAAAAAGGCATTAAGTGTCATCAGCATAGATGTTCTTTGCAAAACCAAATGGTGGAATTATACAAGTGTGGGTATAGAGTTAAAATAGAAAAGGACCAAAGACTGAACTTTGTGGGATGCCATTGGAGAGTCTGCATGAAGCATGATCTCCTCTTTGTCACCTAACAGAACTCTCCCTCCAGGTAGGAATTCAACAAAAACCAAAGGGAAGCAAGGTTCATGAGGATGGAGAAGTGAAAAAACAATGAAAAACCATGTTGAAGACAAATGAGAGAATGGATGATCTTGTGGCGTATTTGCACATATGGAGCATTTTTGAAAATAACAGCATAAAGACTGTGTTGTTTGTTTTGGTGTATATTTAGCATAACTACTTGTTTTTCTTGCTTTTGTTCCCACTGTAGTTCAGCAGTGTCCTGATCCAGGGGAGGTGGTGAACGGAGCACGCTCAGTTCACCCAGAATTAGGCTTCGCAGTTGGAACAGTGGTGCGCTTTACCTGTAATCAAGGTTACCAGCTGGAAGGCCCTAGTCAGATCTCCTGCCATGGCAGAGACACCGGCATGCCAAAATGGAGTGATCGTAGCCCCAAGTGTGTTTGTAAGTGCCATTCATTTTTCATGTGTGTTTTTTTCTCAGTGTTCATGTGTAAGAAATATCATTATTTTCTTTGTATGACCTTTATTCTGACATAATTCAAACATTTATAATCAGATAACATCATATTTCTAACTCTCCTATTGTATTTCTCATCTCTTTCCCACACAAATGCAGTGAAGTATGATCCATGCCCAAATCCTGGTGTGCCAGACAACGGTTACCAAACTCTGTATAAACACAGTTACCAAGCAGGGGAGACTCTGCGCTTTTTCTGTTATGAAGGCTATGAGCTGATTGGAGAGGTCATCATTAATTGTGTCCCAGGACACCCCTCCCAATGGAACAGTCCACCCCCTTTCTGCAAAGGTATAAAGAGACGACCCAACAAACACACAAATGAGTTGCATTCTAATTAAATATATTATTATATGCTCTGTGTTTATACTTTCTATAGTGGCCTATGAAGAGCTGTTGGAAGATCACAAACTAGAAGGTAATGCAATTGCAACATCAATACCACATTCGATGTAACAAAGAACATGAGAGCTTAGCCAAATAATGATATGGATGATCCAAACTCTAAATTTTATTAGTTGAACAATAATAAATAATAAAATAACAATCTTTTGTATAAAATTGTATTTCTTCTTA